>ML357342.1:0-162915 GCA_005239505.1 Nicotiana paniculata | reverse complement strand
TTACTAAATGTAGAAATCGATGTTCTTGCACTTCAATGGAATTTTCTCCTTCTCCACTTTGATCCACGAAAATCCCCCTTTAATTGTGTTTTAGGAGTCTATTTATAGGTTTAGGTGAACCCTAACCATGTAGGAGACTTCTATTTCACTTGGGAAACACTTAAACCCGTCAAAACACGACTTCTGGCCGAACTTAGGACCTGGCGTTTGGTGGCTAACGCCAGGCAAGGGCTGGCGTTTCAGCCCTAACGCCAGGGTAGGGCTGGAGTTTCAGCCCTAACGCTTGGCTAACGCCAGGGTAGGGCAAGATGTTTGGCTCTGTCGCCCCGTTGTCGCCCGGGTGCCTCCTTTCGCGTATTATTCGACGTATTTGCATCCTTTTAGCCTCGTTTCCATCTCCACTTCACCTACACATGAAATAACTCCATTAAGAACATAACAAGTGTAATTTTATCATTAATGCGCATAAAATGTAAGGTATATCACATGTTAAACTATGCAATTTAGTCTCGCATCAGGTCTCAAGGCTAAGTAAAGACAACATAATACAACGACGCATAAATTCCCAAAACCCGGAGTGACAAACTCACGAACTGTCTACAAGAGTGCTAAATACAAAGTCTGAAAGGAAATACACGACTGTCTCTGAAACTAGAGGGAAACAAGAGAGAAACGAAGACATAGGGGTGGGAGAGACGCCAAGGCCGACGAACGCCAGCGGGTATACCTTGAAGCCTCTAGGATAAGCTGAAAGACACTCCCACTAATGATGTCCATCTGGTTCGGCTGCATAATCTGCACAACATAAAGAAGTGCAGGTGTAGCATCAGTACAACCGACCCCATGTACTGGTAAGTGCCTAGCCTAACCTCGGCAAAGCATTGACCAGGCCAGAACCAGACTACCAAATAAACCTGTGCAGTTTGAATATATATATATATATATATATATAAAACGGAAAAGAAATACTGGAAGTAATCAATAAATAAAGGAAGGGGAACATGCTGTGGGGAGATAACAAGTTTCATATAAGAAATCTTAAATAAAGAAAGGGACAACAAATCCAGAATATCAATAAGGATCAGAAATCACAAACTTGCACGACATCACCCTTCGTGCTTTTACTCTCGTCCTCACTATGCAATGCATAACGTAATCACTGTAAATCCTGGCACGGCATCACCCTTCATGCCTTTACTCTCTTTCCTCGCCGTATAATCAATGAATATCGGTATAGCATCGTACGGCACGACATCACCCTTCATGCTTTACAGTCTTTCCTCACAATATCAAACAATGCATGGCATCACCCTTCGTGCTTTAGCACTCTTCCTCATAATAGAAAATAGTGCATGGCATCACCCTTCGTGCTTTAACAATTGTCCTCACCCTAACAACAATTACAAACAAGGGAAAGGGAGTAAACATAATAGAAATAGAAATCCCGGCAAGGGAACAATAACAGTAATCTCAACATCCCAACAAGGGGGACAGTATCAAACAATGCACGACATCACCCTTCGTGCTTTAACACTCTTCCTTACAATAGAAAATAGTGCACGGCATCACCATTCATGCTTTAACACTCTTCCTCACCCAAACAACAATCGTAAACAAGGGCAAGGGAGTAAACAGGATAAAAATAGAAATCCCGGCAAGGGAACATCAGTTTAACACTTAAATCCCGGCAAGTGAACATCATTTAAACAATTAAATCCCGGTAAGGGAACAATAACAGTAACCTCAACATCCCATCAAGGGAGATAATCACTAAAGCAACAATGACCCGGCAAGGGTAATTTTAGTAACTCTTTCTCTTTCTTTCTTTCACCTTAATTTCATAATTTACTCTATTACTTGAGCCAATGCTCCAAAGGATTCAATTATCTCATATATCTTCACCATTAATGCTACAATTTCAATCAATGCTCCAAAGGAGTTTAAAGATCACAATTCCCTTCACATGCTCTTTACAACATATAGAAATCATCAATTAAGCATCGAAGTTACAACAAATTCAGAATATTCGCAATATAAGGACTCACGATCATGCTAGATACCAATGTATAGATACTCGTCACCATGCCTATACAACATATTTGACAATTAGCAAGTAGCAAATAATACTCAACTCCTATTCCCTCAAGCTAAGGTTAGACCAAACACTTACCTCGGGTCCAAAATATAGCAATCAACCCTCTAACACCGCATTTCCTTTAGAATTCAACTCTGGAATGGTATTATGTAGACATAATCAACTCAAGTATATCAATAAGGATTCAGTAATTCAATTACATAGCCTAATCACCCATTTCCATGCATTCTTCCAAAATAATAAAATTTGACCCCGGGCCCGCTTGGTCCAAACACGAGGCTCGGAACAAAACCATGTCACCCATTCACCCACGAGCCCGAATATATAATTTGTTTTTCAAATTCGACTAAAAAATGAGGTCTAAATCAAGGAAATTCAAAAGGGCCTAACTCTACCCAAATTCTCAATTTTCTACTATAATTTGCATGTTTTAGGCTTAGGAATTCATTAGATATAGATGAAAAATGAAGGAAACGAGTTAAAAATTTACTAACCCAAGAAGTTTTGGTGAAGGATGGCTTCAATGGACGCCTAAGGACCTTGGAGAAGATGAATTTCGTGAAAACTTATGAAAAATCCCGAAGCTACTGTTCCGGAAATATTTTATATACCATAGGGAAAAATTGCCCTTCGAGATCGCGGAAGGGAGGTCGCGTTCGCGAAGGGTAGACTTGACAGACCATCGCATTCGCGGAAGGAAGAATGCGAACGCGAAGAGTAAAAGGGCTGGGGTCCAGAAGGTTACTTACGCGAACGCATGAGACATCATACGAACGCGATGAAGGAGACCTGTAAACCTACGCGATTGCAGCAACTGTACGCGGACGCGAAGAGGAAAAGAGGGCTATGCCCTCAAGGTCAAATAACCATACGTGATCGCGAGGGAATGGACGCGAACGTGAATGCGAACGCGAACGCGAATGCGAACGCGAACGCGAACGCGAACGCGAACGTGATGAAGGTAAAGCTTAAAGCTTCACGAACGCGGAAGACGCTTCGCGATCGCGAAGAACAAATGGACCTGCAACAACTGAAGCAAAACTAGCAGTTTTTCCTAAGTTCAAAATCAATCCGAGACACCTCCGAAACACTCCCGAGCCCTCGGGGCTCCTAACAAATCACATGCAATAACTCAACAACATCCTACGAACTTAATCGTGAAATCAAATCTCCAATATAACATAAAAAAAATGAATCAAACCTCAAAATCACTAGTTTTTCTTCATACTTCATAAACATTCAAATTTAGAATTTTAAGTCCGAAACACGTCAAACGACGTCCAATTTCAACCAAACTTCACAGAAATATCTTAAAAAACATATAAGACATGTACCGGTCACCGGAACAAAAATACGGGCCCGATACCAACACATTCTAACCAATTTTCATTTCACTTTTCTTTATAAATTTGAGAAAAACAGTTTTACTCAAAAATTAATTTCTCGGGCTTGGGACCTCGGAATTCGATTCCAGGCATACGCCCAAGTCCGATATTTTCCTACGGACCCTTCGGGACCGTCAAATCACGGGTCTGGGTCCGTTTACCCAAAATGTTGACCGGAGTCAAATTTACTCATTTTAATATCAAATTTTAGCATTTTTAACAGAATTTCATATTTAAGCTGTACGGCTACGCACCCTGACTATGCACGCAATTTGAGGCAATAACATATGAGGTTTTCAAGGCCTCGGAAGTAAAATGGATAATAAAATAGGTGATGACCCTTTGGCTCGTCACATTCTCCACCTCTTAAATAACCGTTCGTCCTCGAATGGACAGAAGAAGGAAGTACCTGAGTCGGGGAATAAATGAGGGTAACGACTCCGCATATCGAACTTGGACTCCCAGGTCATGCCTTAAGGGGCTGACCTCTCTTGGTTCTCAACTGACGAACCTTCCGGCCTAGAATAGCTACCAGCTCCTCCTCATAAGATAAGTCCTTGTCCAACTAGACAGTGCTGAAATCTAATATGTGGGCTGGATCGCCGTGATACCTCCGAAGCATGGACACATGAAAAACTGGATGTACGACTGATAAGCTAGGCGGCAATGCAAGTCTATAAGCCACCTCTCCCACTCGATCAAGGATCTCAAAAGGACCAATAAACTTAGGGCTAAGCTTGCCCTTCTTCCCAAATCTCATCACGCCCCTCATAGGTGACACTCGGAGCAATACTCGCTCACCAACCACGAAAGCCATATGTCGAACCTTGCGGTTTGCATAACTTTTTTGCATGGGCTTAGCTGTACAAAGCCTATCCTGAATAATCCTGACCTTGTCCAAGGCTTCCTGAACCAAATATGTATCCAACAACCGAGCCTCTCCCGGCTCAAACCATCCAACCGGATATCGACACCGCCTACCATATAAAGCCTCATAAGGATCCATCTGGATACTCGACTGATAGTTGTTGTTGTAGGAAAACTCTGCTAAAGGCAAGAACTGATCCCATGATCCTCCAAAGTAAATAACACAAGCCTGGAGCATATCCTCCATTATTTGAATAGTCTGCTCGGTCTGCCCATCTGTCTGAGGATGAAATGGCTGTGCTCAGCTCCACCTGGGTGCCTAACTCTTGCTGAACTGCTCTCCAGAAACGCGAGGTAAACTGCACGCCCTAGTCCGAAATGATAGATACCGGCGAACCATGAAGGCGAACAGTCTCTCAGATATAGATCTCAGCTAACCTCTTGGATGAATAGGAGACTGCCACAGGAATGAAATGCTCTGACTTGGTTAGCCTATCAACAATGACCCAAACTGCATCGAACTTCTTCCGGGTCAATGAAAGTCCGTTAATGAAGTCCATAATGATCCTCTCCCACTTCCACTCGGGAAGCTCAATCCTCTAAAATAAAGCACCAGGCCTCTCATGCTCATACTTAACCTGTTGACAGTTCAAACATCGCGCCACATATGACACAATATCCTTCTTCATTCTACGCCACCAATAATATTGCAGCAAATCCTGATATATCTTCACGGGGCCCGGATGAATAAAGTACCGGGAACTATGGGCCTCCTCTAAAATCAACTCTCGAATCCTATCAAGATTGGGCACACAGGCTCGCCCCTGCAATCCCAAAACACCATCATCATCTAAGGTCACCTATTTGGCGCCTCCACGCTGCATCGTGTCTCTAAGGACACACAAATGGGGATCATCAAATTGCCGATCACGGATACACTCCAATAATGGAGAACGATCGACCGTACCAACCAACACTCAATTAGGCTCAGAAATATCCAACCTCACAAATCAATTTGCCAAAGCCTGAACATCCAATGCAAGCGGCCTCTGAGTGACGGAATAAAAGCAAGACTTCCCATACTAGCTGACTTCCTACTCAAAGCATTGGCCACCACATTGGCCTTCCCCGGGTGATATGAGATGGTAATATCATAATCCTTCAACAACTCCAACCACCTCCTCTTCCTCAAATTCAACACCTTTTGCTTGAACAAGTATTGAAGACTCTTTTGATCAGTGAACACCTCACACGCCACGCCATATAGATAGTGCCTCCAAATCTTCAATGCGTGAACAGTGGTTTCCAACTCCAAATCATGCACTAGATAGTTCTTCTCATGAATCTTCAACTGCCTCAAAGCATAAGCAATGACATTGCCATCTTACATCAACACTGCACTGGGCCCAATACGGGAACCATCGCAATAGACTGTGTAAGGCCCTGAACCTGTGGGCAAAACCAATACTGGTGCGGTAGTCAGAGCTGTCTTGAGCCTCTGAAAGTTCGCCTCACACTCGTCCGACCATCTGAAATGGGCACCCTTATGGGTGAACCGGGTCATCGGAGCTACAATAGATGAGAACCCATCCACGAACCTACGATAGTAGCCTGCCAATCCCAAGAAACTCCTAATCTCTGTAGCTGATGCTGGTCTAGGCCAGTTCTTGACTGCCTCAATCTTCTTCGAGTCAACCTGAATATTCTCTGTTGATACGACATGACCTAGGAAGACTATCACGAACGAGTCAAAATAAGGCCTGAACACTCGGTTCATCAAGTCCATAAAAGCCGCTGGGGCATTTGTCAACCCAAATGACATGGCCAAAAACTCGTAATGCCCGTACCTAGTGCGGAAAGTTGTCTTAGGGACATCAGATGCCCTAATCCTCAACTGATGGTAGCCAGATCTCAAGTCTATCTTTAAAACTACCTTGGCACCCTGAAGCTGATCAAACAAATCATGAATCCTCGGCGGTGGATACTTATTCTTGATTGTAACCTTGTTCAATTGTTGGTAATCAATGCACATCCTCATCGAACCATCCTTTTTTCTTCACAAACAATACTGGAGCACACCAAGGAGAAATGTTGGGCCTAATGAAACCCTTCTCAAGCAAATACTGGAACTGTTCCTTCAACTCTTTCAACTCTGGCGGGGCCATGCGATACGGAGGAATAGAAATGGGCCGGGTGGCATCTCTGGCAGGTCCGAAGGGAAGACCTCAGGAAACTCACGAACCACGGGTACCGAATCAATAGAGGGAACCTCAACACTGGAATCACGCACATAATCCAAATAATCCAAACACCCCTTCTCGACAATATGACGAGCATTCACGTACGAAATAACACTGCGGGTAGAATGACTAGGAGTCCCTCTCCACTCCAAACAGGGCAAATCTGGTAAGGCTAAGGTCACCGTCTTGTCATGGCAATCCAAGATAGCATGATATGGGGATAACCAGTCCATCCCCAATATAACATCAAAGTCTACCATCCGTAAAAGCAACAAATCAACACGGGTCTCAAGACCCCCAATCACCACAACACAAGAACGATGGACTCGATCGACCACGATTGAATCACCCAACGGTGTAGATACATAAACAGGAATACTCAGTGGATCACTAGGCATACCAATAATCTCCACATCCCAGCAAGGGGGACAATATCAAACAATGCACGTCATCACCCTTCATGCTTTAACACTCTTCCTTACAATAGAAAACAGTACACGACATCACCCTTCATGCTTTAACACTCTTCCCCAGCCAAACAACAATCGCAAACAAGGGCAACGTAGTAAACAGGATAAAAATATAAATCCCGGCAAGGGAACATCAATTTACCACTTAAATCCCGGCAAGGGAACATCAATTAAACAATTAAATCCCGGCAAGGGAAAAATAACAGTAATCTCAACATCCCAGCAAGGGAGATAATCACTAAAGCAACAATGACCCAGCAAGGGTATATTTTAGTAACTCTTTCTTTTTCTTTCACTTTCATTTCATAATTTACTCTATTACTTGAGAAAATGCTCCAAAGGATTCAATTATCTCATATATCTTCACCACTCGTGCTAAAATTTCAGCCAATGCTCCAAAGGAGNAAACACTTACCTCGGGTCCAAAATATAGCAATCAACCCTCTAACACCACCTTTCCTTTAGAATTCAACTCCGGAATGGTATTATCTAGACATAATCAACTCAAGTATATCAATAAGAATTCAGTAATTGAATTACATAGCCTAATCACCCATTTCCATGCATTCTTCCAATATAACAAAATTTGACCCCGGGCCTACTTGATCAAAACACGAGGCTCGGACAAAAACCATGTCACCCATTCACCCACGAGCCCAAATATATAATTTTTCTTTCAAATTCGACCCCAAAACAAGGTCTAAATCAATAAAATTCAAAAGGTCCTAACTCTACCCAAATTCTCAATTTTCTACTCTAGTTTGCATGTTTTAGGCTTAGGAATTCATTAGATATAGATGAAAAATGAAGGAACCGAGTTAAAATTTACTAATCCAAGAATTTTTGGTGAAGGATGGCTTCAATGGACGCCTAAGGACATTGGAGAAGATGAATTTCGTGAAAACTTATGAAAAATCCCGAAGCTACTATTCTGGAAATATTTATATGCCACTGGGCAAAATTGCCCTTCGCGATCGCGGAAGGGAGGTCGCGTTCGCGAAGGGTAGACTTGACAGTGCATCGCGTTCACGGAAGGGAGAATGCGTACGCGAACGCGAACGTGAAGAGTAAAAGGGCTGGGGTCCAGAAGTTGACTTACGCGAACGCGTGGGACATCACGCGAACACGATGAAGGAGACCTGTAATGCTACGCGATCGCGGTCAACTGTACGCGAACGCGAAGAGGAAAATAGGGATAAGACCTCAGGGTAAAATAACCCTACGCGATTGCGAGGGAATGGACGCGAAGGTGATGAAGCAAAAGCGTAAAGCATCACGAACGCAGAAGAGGCTTCGCGATCGTGAAGAGCAAATGGACCTGCAACAGCTGAAGCAAAACCAGCAATTTTTCCTAAGTTCAAAATCACTCTGAGACACCTCTGAAACACTCCCGAGCCCTCGGGGCTCCTAACAAATCAAATGCACTAACTCAACAACATCCTACGAACTTAACTGTGCGATCAAATCGCCAATATAACATCAAAAACAACGAATCAAACCTCAAAACACTAGTTTTTCTTCAAACTTCATAAACTTTCAAATTTAGAGTTTTAAGTCCGAAACACATCAAACGATGTCCAATTTCAACCAAACTTCACATAAATATATTAAACCACATATAAGACCTGTACCGGGCGCCAGAACAAAAATACGGGCCCGATACCAGCACATTCTAACCAATTTTCATTTCACTTTTCTTTATAAATTTCAGAAACATTTTACTCAAAAACTAATTTCTCGGGCTTGGGACCTTGGAATTCGATTCCAGGCATATGCCCAAGTCCCATATTTTCCTACGGACCCTCCAGGACCGTCAAATCATAGGTTTGGGTCCGTTTACCCAAAATGTTGACCGAAGTCAAATTTACTCATTTTAATATCAAATTTTAGCATTTTTCAAAAAATTTCATATTTAAGCTGTCCGGCTACGTGCCCGGACTGTGCACGTAAATCGAGGCAACAACAAATGAGGTTTTCAAGGCCTCGAAAGTACGGAATGGGTAATAATATAGGTGATTGGGTCATCACATCTCTCACATTCTCTTTGGTTCTCTATGGTTCTCTCTAGAACATTTCGACCTTCCCCCCTCCCCCCTCCGATGAACTCTGTCAATCTTCTCCGACTATCTCTCTCACCGGAAACCATGACCTCTCACCATTCCTAGCCTATGTCTCACCCCCACACCGGCTTCACACTATTATAAGGTCCTCAGGTGATCCTGGAGCGGTTCAAAACCCACCTATGGCCTTTCATGTCATTTTCGGGCCATCTCCGGATGTCCGAGTAAAATTTCTTTAGTTTTGGTTAGAACCAGTGGTTCTTAGCCGATTTTCCTTCTCTTTGGGTTATCTCTCAGAAACCCTAAACTATTGGCTCTTGATTTCCTAGATCTATGATACATCTAGATATATTCTGAGCTATTTCGTTGTTTTTTCTCAAAGATTCTCCGATTATTTCTCTAAAATGACTTTTCTTTTTCAAACTAGGGTTTCATGACCCCTTCTAAAATGACTTTCCTATGATTTTTCAGTGTTAACCTACGATTTCTGCTGTGCTTTAGCGATTTATTTAAGTTTCTCTCTCTTATCTGAGTTGTTGTGTTAAAACCCCTAATTTTTAGTCTTATACCCTAAGTTCCTTATTTTGTCTTTGATAATATGTTTGCATATGGGCTTGCGTCTCATGAGCTTTAAGATTCTCTGAGATTTTACTTTATGTCTCTGACTTTTCTTGATTTTCCGCTTACATCAATGTTTACTCTGTAATTTTTGTATGATTTCATTACTAGGGTTTTTGACTTCTTTCCTATTATCTATTTAATTCGTGCTAATTTCCTTTAATTGATGTTATTCCTATTCGAATCCCTGATTCTCTGGGATTAGTTTCCTTCATTGATCTCCTTTGGTAATACATTGTTGATTTTGACCTATGAGCTATTTTCTTGCCTTATTATTTGGTCGATTATATTGTCACACGGATTTTTATGTTGTTTCCTTAATTGGAATATGCTAAACCTAGTCTCGATTTCATGTTCTATACTTGTCCTATATGCTGAAGTTATTTCCTTGTGTGGTATTTTCCTTTGATTAATGATGATTTTCTATAATTAGGACCTAACTCGACGATCCCCTTACTGATTTCCAGTTTTTTAAAATATCTCTTGATTTATTCTTATGCCTAATATTGCTGTCAAACTGATTCATATATATTTTCCTTAAATAGGATTTTGAACTTGGTCTTACTTATATGCTATATACTGCACTGTGCTTATATCGTCAGTCTATCTGATTTCCTTTCTTTATGTTATCATTATTTTTATCCATTTGAAAATTGACTCCTTAATTAAAGGGAGTACTGATATTAATGTGATTCTAATTGTTGTGCACTTCCATAATTTTGCTGAAATGTTATTGGTTACCTTATTTGCTACCTATTTTCAAACTATATATACATTACTCTTCTCATTAACAAAACGCACGAACTCATTGGTTCAATAACTCTCTCTCACAACTAAAACTTTCTTCTCTGTCTTATGTGCTACTTGTTATTACTCTGAGTTAGCCGACTGCAAGACAAGGCTAACTATTGTGCATCTCCTATTTCCTGCTTTGTGTTACTGTCCTCTTCACTTCACTGGTATGTTCTAATTCAAATTTCAGTTCTCAAACCAACATGTTTCTATTACTATTGCAATTCATTGTGTTTCTGATATACTTCTATTTACTATTTTGTTGTTCAACATGTAATTAAAACCTCTACTTCATCTAGTATGTTAAGCTATGCTTTATGAACTTAAAACCTGTTTTAATGTATTCTACTCTGGTCCTATGTTTGTACATTAGTCTAATTGGGGCATACTCTATTGCCTTAAGCTGTTTGATACTGTTATGTTTAGTCCAATCCTATACTATGCTATACCCCAATCCCATGAACCCCTTAAGTGCTTCTATTTTGTACCTCTTTGTACTTCTGCCTGTTATGTGTTCATTACTATGTACTTTATGTTTCCCCAATCCTTCACTACGTTGTTTGTGGTTGCTAAACTTTCCTTGCTATGCTGTTCTGATCCTAAATGTGAATGTGTTCATTCTGATTGCCTTACTCTTTTCAAGTTATTTACTGAGTAAAGTCCTTTTGCAAAACTCCTTTTGAAACCAGTCTTTCTGGTGTAAAACTATTTCGTTACTCAAAGCTTTCAAAATTGTGTCGAGCACTCTCACTTTACTCCTAGATCCTTAGGTTCTATCCCCTTTGTGTGAGCATTACTTTTGGACCCTTGAGCTCCCTCTAAACTTTACACACTAAGGCTGGCCCTTCCATACTGCACTTACTTTACTATGGCTATGAACTCAGGGTGTGAGCACTGCCCGGGATCCCTTGAGGTCCCTAGGGAACTCCGACACACCCGGATTATGAGAAAGGTTGTGAAACACCACTTGGCATTGAGGACATGGAGATCTAGACCTATATTATACGCTCCCTATAGTTAACTTCTTATTTTTCGTATCTCAATTATGTAATTCATACCCAATAGTCTGTAATAATTATTTGTAAACAAACTCTGGGGTTGGATAGTGAAAAATGGAAGGTTAATATGTAATCTATATTGTAATCAAGGGTAGAAACCATGCTTCCTAGGTTTACTTTCTTCTGTGTGCTATAGACTCCATGTTTACGCATAATACACAAATCATGCCATGTATTAGATATCATGTTCTTCGGGATTCGTACACATTATTTTCATCATCTCATCATTACCACTGTCATTTAGAAATCATTTTCTAGGATAAGTGTGTTAACAGAAAATGATATTCATGCAATCATGTCTCATCATGCTACAACCACGCTACGCACCTAGAAATCTTGTTCTAAGGTAAACAACATGAAAAACTGTCATATATGTCTATTCTGAAATTGTGCATAAGGCTGTGATTTTGTGTGACTCCATGAGCATCATTATGCATTAGATATGATGTTTAGGATCACACTTTCCTTATTACACTTAGTTTAAATACATATGCATAAAGAGCATGAAAAAGTCACCATGTTCTAATAACTGGTAATTAATTGTTGTATATGTTGCCACACTTAGAATTGCATGCTTTTAGGTATAACAACCTAAAACTGTTAACAATTTTGAACAGCTGTTGCATATGATCCCACGCCTAGGCAAGCCTTAGGTAATCAACAATAAAATAAAAAATGAAACTGTCCTTTTGTGATTAATGTCCAACTATCAGCATGCTTAAAACCAGTAGGCAATACTGATTAGGACTTCCTCTCTGAGTTATGCAATAAATCTATCTCTCTGTTGTTACTACTTAGATACCATGCTTAGGATCTGAATTAAAACCCATACCTTAATTGTGTTTGAGTCATGCTGATTACTTGTATTATCTGTGGAGGTATTTGAGCCCCTTTCCTGTTTATGTGTTATCCCCCTGTTCGCAGTCCAACTTGTTTTTCTATATATCGCCTTAGTATTTTTACCTTTAAAACCTGAGGGCACACCTAGAACCTCCTTTTAGGATAGAAGTCCTAAAATTCCTCCGGGATTAATAGGAAGGGACGTGTAACAAAATGCAATATAGGTCGTGACCAACACTCGTTTTAATTACCTTACGAGGCGGGAAAGGGTAGATATGGACATGATGACCGGTGCGCTAATACCACATGTAGCCCCTCATTGAGAAGTGTCATACCGAGTATTGCATTGATGTGATCCCTATTATAAACAAACCTAGGACAGGCCTACCCCTATAAAATATGTTTAGACTATAATTCTTTACAAAATCCATTGGCTATTAAACATTTTTTCAAACTAGTAACCTATATGTGCTTAGGCTATGAACATTTCCAAATCCCCTACTATTTGGGCCTTAATTGTTTACTTGCTAGTCGTACAAATTCACAAACGTTATTTCGCCGGGAACCACACTTGTGGGTCCTGAGGGGTGCCTAACACCTTTCCCTTAGGATAATTTCAAGCCCTTACCCTGTCTATGGTTATCAACTTAGTTGTAAATGAACCACATTAGGTGCCCTGACGCCCCTCAAAATCGTTAGGCGACGACTCTGCAAAATATGCAGACCCCTTTCCCAAAAGGAATGAGCTGTCCAAACTAATGTCAAAAAACCTTTCAAACCAGCCCTGAAAGGATTGCTTGGGGGGAAAGGGGGTGCGACAACTTCTGCGGATCGCCGTCTGCAGCTGGTCTAGGCTCAGATGCTGTTGCTACAGGATAGGCCCTGCCCACAGGCAGTGTACTCGGGGTCTGATATACTGCTGATGCATGACCTGCGGCCTGGGCAGTAGGGGTCTGGGCTCCACCTCCTGCCTGAGATGTGGTAGGATCCGCTGGAAATAACCAGCCTGAGTCATAGTATCCATGAACCGCATCATACAGCCCATGATCTCCTAGAAGCCTGGTGCCGTCATAAAGTCTATCGGAGCATGATCTGTTGGGGGCACCTCGTCCTGCTTCTCTGTCATGGGATCCGCTACTGGCCGTGCTTGTGGTGCAACTAGAATCTGGGACGCTCTCGTACCCTACCTCAGCCTGGTGTCCTCCCCCGCCTTTGCCACGACCTCAGACGGCGGGGGTAGCAGCATCTCCCGGGTCTCGAACGTCGGCTGCGCGCGTCCTCACCATCCGTGAGAGAATAAAAGAGTAATATTTAGTACACCATCAACTGCACGATAGAAGATGAATAAAGAGAGGTTTCCTAACACCCTATAGCCTCCTGAAGATAAGTACATACGTCTCCGTACCAATTCGCAAGACTCTAATGGGTTTGCTCATGACTCTTGAGACTTACGTGAACCGAGAGCTCTGATACCATGTTGTCACGGTCCAAAATCCTAACTCAGGTCGTGATGGCGCCCAACCTCGTGGTCAGGCAAGCCAACACTTGTTTAAGAGTGAAATTCCCTTATTTATTAAAGCTTTCCAACACTTGCCAACTTTTAAGTTTAAACATTTTAGTAAAAGTGAATGAAATTAGACTAACGTGGAAAGAGAATCAACCATAAGAGATCATAACCAAATATTTACAACCCAAAAATAAAGTAGTTACTACGTGTGTGACAGGAACCAATGTCACAAGTCTACAGGAGAACTAGTAAAGTATACAAAAGATGAAATAAATTGTTCTACTATTTGAAAGAAGTAGATAAGAATAAACAAAAGAGGAATCCATAGTGCTGTTGAGAAGCGCCAAGGGAGCAGCTCACCATGAAGTCAAGTCCGAGTACCACTCAGGATCGAGCTCCGGCCTGATAACCAGATGCACCAGCCTCAAAACCTATATAATTAAGTACAAAAGCGTAGCATGAGTACATAAACAAATATCTACCCAGTGAGTATCCCGCCTAACCTCGAAGAAGTAGTGACCAGGGGTCGACGTGATATTTACTAGGGTCAACAATATATATAAATACAGACTTAACAGAGATAGCAGTAATGAAAAATAATAATATGGGCAGGAGCAACAAACAACATTATATAGTACCTTTACATATCACCTTCCATAGCATACAAGCTACTTAGATTCCCCCTTTCTCATAAAATCAGCAGATATAATTACAGGGCTGCCCATTAACTATCAAACACATAACAAGCCGTGAACGTACGACCGATTCGACGTGAAAAGTAAATGTGCAATTCCAAAGGGTCGAACGGCTCAAACCATTTATTCATATACTATTCGTTATTCTTTTGGGGTAACTCTCATCCCTATTGAAACACAATGATCACAAAAGTAGAGCTCTATACAGATAAATCTTGGAACGAACCATATAGTCTAGAAACTTGTTAACCACTGTACTCCCTGGGGAGCACCCCAAAATCCGCAATTGTGGCTTCCACGTTGATTAGACCTTTTGTAGATTCAAAGTTGTTCATATAGCTCCATTGGTACTGAGGTATGGGGTTATTAAGGAGGCGTACATACCGCAAGTCCCGGCTTTATCTCTTGCAAAATTTCATTCCTTAAACCTTCCAAGCCAAAACGGATATAACACATGACTCCGCAACCTATTCCTTGACAGTGGACTTCCCCACTTGGCACAAAGTCATAGGTCATAATGCCAGATATCCACAATGTTAAACTTCATAGCTCATATAAATCAACCCCGTTGCTTTCAACTTATTCCCATGTTCTGCAATACTTCATAGGAGCGGTCAAGAAAATCAAGTGGGTCCTCAAAAGATGTACCACTCAAATGGAGTGGAAATAGTTTGGTAAACTTGTCCACCCTCAATAAACGAACTAGTTCATCCCCTAATACTATAGTAACTATAAGTCCCTCCGGAATCTTAATTAGTCCAACATGTACCGACTGAGCTAGAACCTCATCGTCTAGATCAATTTGAGACTGTACAATAGGTGCTGATGTTCGAGCTCTAGATTGAGCTCTACTTCTGTCTCTTCCCTAATCGTAGCTGTCATTGGGCCTTCATCTCTTGTTCAGTTGTAGATAATTTCCGTGTTGTCGAGACTTATAACAGGACGAGAATAGACAAGATCAATCATGAATGGTAGAATAAATTCGCCCGATATAGTAGAATAGGTGTGAAATTGTTCCTAACTTCATAGACTCTGCGAGATAAGTACACATGTCTCCGTACCGATCCTTCAGACTCTACCGAGTTTGTTCATGAAGTGTGAGACCTAGGCAACCTAGTGCTCTGATACCAACTTGTCATGAACCAAATTCACAACCTTAGGGATCGTGATGGCTCCTAACACCATATTTGCTAGGAAAGCCAATGTTAGAACTGGTTTGATCAATATCTATTAAAGTCTGTTTAATTATAACAGAACAATTTTAAAAAAAAACTAATTCTAGTTAATTTCCAATAAATTAAAGTCAAAAATAAAAAACGAACGAGTAATTAAGTCGAGCAATGAACTAAATAAATATAATTCTACCCAAGGGTCTGGTGTCACAATTTACGAACCACTAAGAATACTACAAATAAAGGGCTGAAAGAATTAATGTATAACTGTTTCAATAAATTAAAATAGTAATCCAAATAGTACGGTGTCACGACCCAAAATCTATTAAGGTCGTGATGGCGCCGGACACCATCGTCAGGCAAGCCAATCATTAATTAGTTGAAATAAATTCTTGTTTTAACATTTTGAAATCATTACCTTTAACTTATTATGTAATAACTAAACGAAAATCCTTAAGTAAATAAGACAGTTTAATATTCCATTTTTATAAAATACATCCCATACATATCCCAGAACCCAGTGTCACAAGTGCATGAGAAAATTCTAAGCATTTCACAAATACTACAAAGCTTGTCCGAAATACAAATTGGACGAGGAATTTAAATGAAAATACAGTATATAGAGGAAGACTCTGCCGACTGCGGATTGACTTCGGATGATGCAGCTCGCCTATGTCTCCAAACCGTCCACATCGCCATGAAAGTACATGTGCAATAAAAATGCACAACAAGTGTAGCATGAGTACGAAAACAACGTGTACTCAGTAAGTATCCCACCTAACCTCAGAGAGGTAGTGACGAGAGGTCGATTTGACACTTGATAGAGGTCAATTTAGTATAATCAAGGGAGATACTAAGCATGAATGTCCTAGGAAATTTATTTAAATATCAGGGATAAGGAATTTCAGTTCTTCTTAAATTTAACAATTTAACACCTTCGTCATTTCAATTAATAATTTAAATAATAATCAGGGATGAGAACATCAGACTTATTTCACATTTTACACATCAATTCTTCTTCTTTTTAACTGGAAATTAAGGATTTCCTTAGGCCGATAAACATGTATAAATCACAGGAAATACACAACTATAATCATGCGCAAGAAATGCCGAGGGTCGAACGGTGCAGATCAACAATAATAAATTGTGCACTGCCGCAGGGTCGAACGGCTCGAACCATAGATGCATCTATTTTCCCCACTTGCAAATTGATCATGTGACGCGGTCAACATAATAATAATAAGGCTAACCTGCTCGTGAATCATACACGCGACTCAGGTGCTCATATGTACACATATTCACATAATAAATCTCATTTTTATCAAGAAAGCAGTTACTCAAGAAAGTGGTAAAATTCTTCTTAAAGGAACATGAAAAATAGCATTTAAATCTTTGTTTTGAAACTCATTTTCCGAGTTTAATAACATTATTCAATACTATAACCTTATGAGGTATACAATTTGTGACGACCCAAAGGGTCATCACCTTTGTTATTACCCATTTTGTACGTCCAAGGCCTTGAAAACCTCATTTCTATTTGCCTCAATTTGCGTGCATAGTCAGGGCACGTAGCCGGACAGCTTAAATATGAAATTCTGTGAAAAATACTAAGATTTGATATTAAAATGAATAAATTTGACTTCGGTCATCATTTTGGGTAAATGGACGTGGACCCATGATTCGATGGTCCCGAAGGGTCCGTAGGAAAATATGGGACTTGGGCGTATGCCCGGAATCGAATTCCGAGGTCCCAAGCCCGAGAAATGAATTTTTGAGTAAAATTGTGTTCTGAAAATATTTAAGGAAATTGAAAATGAAATCTGATTAGAAAGTAATGGTATCGGGCCCGTATTTTGGTTCCGGCGCCCGGTACAGGTCTTATATATGGTTTATGCACTTTCCGTAATGTTTGGTTGAAATCGGATTTCGTTTGATGTGTTTCAGAGTTATAAATGGAAAGTTTGATGTTTTATGAAAATTTGATAGAATTCATGGACTTTGAGGTTTAATTTGATGTATATGGTGTTGTTTTGGTGATTTGATCGTACGGGCAAGTTTGTGGGATGTTATGTAAGTTATCTCTGAAATTTGGTATCATTCCGAGATGTATAGGTCAATTCGGCACGTTGTTAGTGAAGTTAGAAAACTTAAAGTTCCTAAGTTTGGTTCTTGAGGTTTGGGGGTGTGATTTCGAGTTTTAGCATTGTTCTGAGTGTTCCGAAGGCTCGAATGAATCTTTGTTATTATTTGGGAATCGTTGGTATATTTGGATTAGGGCTTAGGTGGGCCCAGGTACCTTCCGAGCACCTAATGGGGCTAAAAACCAGCAAACAAAGCTGCTGGAACCTGCTCTGGTGTGACCACAGGCGCGGTTTCCCAGCATCGGAGGTGCAATACCACAAGTGGGGTCCCAGGCATCGCAGGTGCGATCATCAGTGGCCTGGCAAGCCATCGCACGTGCGAGACCGCAAGTGCGGTCTCCACTTCGCATGTGCGATCCCAGACCCCCCCAGCCCAGTTCCGCAGGTGCAAGGTTCTCCTCGCAAGTGCGAGACCGAAGGTGCGGTCCCAGCCATCGCAGGTGTGATCACTGTTCAGGCAATGAGTTTAAGTAAATTCCACCCATAAATTTGTTTCACGCATGCATCTTAGCCTATTTAACTACACAAACTAGTGCAAAAATTCAAGAAATTGGGTAGTAACCTAGAACTTAAGATAACCTTAGAATTTTCTGTGAATTGGCCATGAAATTAAGTAAAAAATCATATATTAATGATCCTTAGGCTTTGGGCGATTATTCCCTACGAGAATTTCAAAAATCCGAGCGAGTGGGCCCGGGGTCGAATTTTGATAATTTTTAAAGAATGCTAGGAAATGGATAATTAGGCCATGTAGTTGAATCGTTGAATCCTTATTGATATACTTGAGTTGATTATGTCGAGATAATACCATTCCGGAGTTGAATTCTAAAGTAAATGAGGTGCTAGAAGGTTGATTGCTATACTTTAGACCCGAGGTAAGTGTTTGGTCTAACCTTAGCTTGAGGGAATATGAGTTGAGTATTATTTGTTGTTTTCTAGTTGTCAAATACGATGTATAGGCATGGTGACGAGTATCTATACATTGGTGTCTACCATGATCGTGAGTCACTATAATGTGAATATTCTGACTTTTTTGTAATTTCTATGCCTAATTGAGGATTTCTATACGTTGTAAAGGGCATGTGAAGGGAATTGTAATCTTTAAACATCTGTGGAGCATTGGCTCAAATTGTGAAATGAATAATGAAAATATATGAAATAATTACATCCTTTGGGGCGTTGGCTCTAGTAATAGAATAGATCATTGAAATGAAAATGGAAGAAAGAGAAGGAGTTATTGAAATATACCCTTGCCAGGTCATCATTGTATAGTTCCCTTGCCGGGATTTGATTGTTTAATTGGTGTTCCCTTGCCGGGATTTAATTGTTAAGATGATGTTCCCTTGCCGGGATTTCTATTTTACTCTGCTTATTTCCTTGCCCTTCTTTGTGATCATTGTCTGGGTAAGGAAGAGTGATAAAGCACGAGGGGACATTCCGTTCCATGTTTATATTGATTATGTACAAGGGGACATTCCGTGCCATGTTTATATTAATTATGCACGAGGGGACATTTCGTTCCATGTTTATATTGATTATACATGAGGGGACATTCCTTGCCATGTTTATATTTATTATGCACGAGGGGACATTCCGTTCCATGTTTATATTTATTATGCACGAGGGGACATTTCGTGCGGTGTTTATATTTATTATGCACGAGGGGACATTCCGTGCCGTGTTTTATATTGTTATTGTGCACGAAGGGACATGCCATGCCGCATTCTTTCACTAATTAAATCTGTGTTGTCATTTCCCGTTATTATATTTAAGATATTTCAGATTGTTGTTTTAGTTTCTTTCATTTCAGTATTTGCTATTTCTTACCCCCAACATGCCCCATTCTATTCGTTGTTTTCTCCCTATATTTCTTATCCGTTGCACATATGTATATTTATTTATTTGAACTGCATAGGTTTATTTGATAGTTTGGTTCTAGCCTCGTCACTACTTCGCCGAGGTTAGGCTAGGAACTTACTCAGTACATGGGGTCGGTTGTACTGATGCTATACCTGCACTTCTTTATGTGGTGCAGATTACGCAGCCGGACTCGGAGGACATCATTAGTGGGAGTGTCTTCCAGCTCATCATAGAGGCTTCAAGGTATACCGCTGACATTCGTGGGCCTTGGCGTCTCTTCCATCCCTTTGTCTTCGATTCTGTCTTATTTTTCCTCTAGTTTCAGAGGCAGACATGTATTTCCTTTCAAACTTGTATTTAGCACTCTTAGACAGTTCGTGAGTTTGTGACTCCAGGTTTTGGAAAAAATTTACGCGTTGTTATATTTTGATGTCCTTATTTATCTTGAGACCGTATTTATTCTGCTGATTTATTTCAAAATTGGTGTAGCTTATTCTGTGAAATTGAGATTATTATGGTATTTCAGCTATACACGTTGGCTTGTCTAGCGAGTTCAACGTTAGACACCATCACAGGCCGACGGTGGGATTCCGGGGCGTGGCATAATTATCCACGGAAGAAATCAATTCTCCATATAAATGATTAAGAAAATGAACTCTAGTCTCCTTAGGTATTCAATTTCTATTTCGATCATATTAGCGGTCTAATATTACTGGCAATATCACAAGTACAACAATAAGGCATGCTTGTGGGTCCTAGAATACTCGGACATAAACATATTAGTAGCTACGCACGGACTCCCATCACCTCGTGCGTACGTAGCCCTCGGAGATAATAGCACATGTTTAATTAGTTCACCTAGGGGGACAATTTCCCCTAACAAAGTTAGAATGGAGACTTACATCGCTCCGAAATTCCATAACCGGTTTCCAAGCCCTTCCGACGACTCCAATGGATGCACAACGCCCCAAAACTACCAAATAACGGGCAAAGCAATGAAATTTCATTCTAATAGTCATAACAAATTCAAATTATATACTTTCCCAACTCCGCTCGGTGAATTGACCAAAATGCCCTCGAGCCCACGTGCCCGGATTCTAAAATTTCTCGAAGATATATCCTACCCATGGCCTTACTAACTCAAATATATAATTTACTCTAAATTCCATGCTCAAATTTGTGGTAGAAATCCAAAATAAAATTTTCTAGGTTTTCTTCCAAAAATCATGTTTCCCTACTAATTTTTATGTCTAATTCCATGCATA
Organism: Nicotiana paniculata; assembly: GCA_005239505.1. NCBI lineage: Eukaryota > Viridiplantae > Streptophyta > Magnoliopsida > Solanales > Solanaceae > Nicotiana > Nicotiana paniculata. Next base: position 141,850 of record ML357342.1, on the reverse strand, counting down.
AACCTTGTATTTAACTTTAAAACATGAAGAAATTACTTACCTAGTAATGCATGATTAAAATCCCTCTTGAAGCTCTCCTAAAATCGCCTCATCCATGAGAAATATGAGAGAAATGGCAGAAAATATCGATTTTAAAACATTCTGCTCAGGCCTATTTTCGCACCTGCGATCCAAATCTTGCACCTGAGCTTCCGCAGGTGCGCCCAAACTTCCGCACCTGCGGCTTCCTCAGCCCCAGCCGAACTTCGCACCTGCGCCACACTGTCCGTATCTGCACCTTCTAAGGTGCGAAAAATACATCACACCTGCGCTCCCAGCCAAGCCACAAAATTCTCGCACCTGCGGCGCCAAAGCTGCACTTGCGACCAAGGCCTCGTAGGTGCGGTCACACCTGATGACAGCAACCTCAGCCTTCTTCAAAGTCCAAACTTGATCCGTTAACCACCCGGAATCCAGCCGAGGCCCCCGGGACCCCGACCAATTACACCAACCTGTTCATAAACATAATGAGGACTTGCTCGAGGCCTCAAATCACATCAAACAACGCCCAAATCACGAATCCCACTAAAATTCAAACTTTATGAACTTGAAATTTCAAACTGCCACCTCTGATGCCGAAACCTATCAAATCACGTCCGATTGACCCCAAATTTTGCACACAAGACATATTAGACATAATGGACCTGCTCCAACCTCCTGAATCACATTCCAACCCCGATATCAAAATTTTCAATTCTGGTCGGATTTCTCAAAAACCTTCAAATTTCTATCTTTAGCCAAATGACTTCAAAATGACCTACGGACATCCGAATTCACTTCCGATCACACACCCAACTCCAGAATCACCATACAGAGCTATTCCCAGGCTTGGATTCCTAAATGGACATCAATATCACTGAAATGCGCTTCAAGCCAAACTTAGGAAATTTCTTAAAAAATGCTGACTTCCACAATACACCCCGAAAACACTTCCGGGTTATCCAAAACCTGATCTGGACATACGCCCAAGTCTGAAATCATCACACGAACCTGGAGGAACCTTAAAATCCTGATTCGGAGGTCGTTTACTCAAAATTCCAATATTACTTATTTTCTCCAACTTAAGGCTTCTGAAATGAGAATTTTCTTTCCATTTTGACTCCGAACTTCTCGAAATTCAACTCCGACCACGCCCACGAGTAATAATACCTGAAATGGGGATGCTCATAACTTCAAACCACTGAACGATGCGCTAGAGCTCAAAACAACCGATCGGGTCGTTACATATGGAGAAGACTCCAGGAATCTGCGGACGCCAGCAGATCTACCTCGTGTCTCCGAATTAATGATGACAGTTACTAAAATACCCTAACTCTGGCCGGTACCTGAATATGCACAAAAGAGTACAAAGTGTAGTATCAGTACAACCGACCCCATGTACTGAGTAAGTGTCGAGCCTAACCTCGATGAAGTAGTGACAAGGCTAAGGCGGGGTAATTTTAACTTAACTTGTAACAATATATAAATAATAAAGCAATAAAACCAGTTTTACACAAACAAGAAATTATAAACTTAAACAATAAATAAAATAATTCAGTTACCTATTCCAGGCCTCAGCTGTAACCAAGGTCTCACATGAATTTCCCAAAATTCCAGACTTCACCTTAAAATAACCAAAGGTGCATAATATGAGAAACATTAGAGTAAAAAAGTAAATTTTCCAAATCTGTAAGCTTCAAATCCTTGAGCTTCAGAACCAGTAAAATATTATTGAAATTCAATAAAACACAATTATTCTCCCTTATCATAGTCATACATTTATATATTTCCTGTCCATATATATATATATATATATATATATATGATTGTGATAAGGGTGGACAGGGGAAATAAATATATATGATTGTGATAAGGGTGAACAAGGAAATAAATATACACGAGTGTCCACCCTCATCACACTCGTGCATATTTATTTCCTATATATATATATATATATATATATATCCCCTTTCCACCCTCATCTCATTCGTGTATATTTATTTTCCTGTTCACCCTTATCACAATCAATATATATTTATTTCCCCTTTCCACCTTTATCAGAATCATATATATATATTTCCCCTGTCCACCCTTATCACAGTCGTATATATTTATTTCCCATGTCCACCCTTATCACATTCATATATATTTATTTTCCCTGTCCACCCTTATCACAGTCATATATATTTAGTTATTTATCAAAACTTTAACAATTCAGGTCAAGCCTTTCATAATACTTTTGTCTCAACACTCATAAACAATAAACAATAGTTCTCACAAACTTCATAACTAATATCTCAAAATGAACCAACAGGGATATATATATATATATATATACAGATATATATATATATATATATATATATATAGAGAGAGAGAGAGAGAGAGATTTACCTCTCGTAAAATAATGTCAATCCACTCAGCCTTTATGTACCACAATGAAACCAAGGAAAACAACTAACACTTTCCCAAACATGATTGCAACAAGACTTACAACAAGATAACAAGCCAAGTAATTATAGAAAACAACGATGAACATGAAACAATTAAAAACATGAAGCAATTAGATTGGAAACGGGGAAGGGATCATGTAAGTTGACCATTTGGTGGTACATAGATACTCGTCACCTCACCTATACACCACACATATGCATTTTCACATAACAATCAAGTTGGAAATTCATATTCCATCAAGTAGAGGTTAAACTAAGCACTTGCCTCAAATTTGCAGGCCACTCACTACTTAGTTATATCTTTTCCTTTTGAATTCACCTCCAATACACTCAAATCTAACCATAATTGACTTAGGCCTCATTTATTTTTTTTAAGATTAAGACGTCTAAATCTGAATACTCGTCTTAATATCAAGATGTGTATGAAGATTAAGACATCTGAATCTGAATACGCATTTGAATATATTAAGATGTGTATTAAGATCCGAATACAATAAGACTATGTGATTTTTAACATCTAAATGTATAAAATTTATCTTTATTTGAAAATTAATAAACAGAAAATTCAAATGAAATACTAACTAATCTAATATTCTATTAATAAAATATATTATTTCTTAAAATATGATAGTTGTTGGTGGTGATGGCTGACGGATGAATGCCGACTAGAGGCGGTGGTAGTGGTAGTTTTGATTGACAGTGTTTGTTTATGCTAGTAGGTAGTAGTGATTGGTAGTGGTGTCGATTATGATTGAGGATGGTGGTGGTGGGTGGTGATAGTTAATTATAGTGGGTGGTGGTAGTAGTTGTGGCTGAGAAATGTGGTGGGTCGTTGGTATGTTATAATAATGGGCTGTGTCGGCTGTGGTAGTTGGTGGTAATGGGGTGGTCAGTTGTGGTAGTTGAGGTGGATGAATGCTGATTGTGGGTGAGAATGATATATGGTGGTCGGAGTGGTGGGGATAGTGGGTGGTGATGGTCGATAATGGTGGCGTCTATTTTTAAGGATGATGGTGGCGTGGTGGTGGTGGATGTGGTGGTGGTTTGGGTGGTAATGATGGTGGTGGTGGCATGGTGGTATTTGATAATGGTAAGCAGTGACGACAATAAACAATGAATACGTGATAGCATCTTAATGAAATTAAGTCTCTGTTATAGATCTTAATCATATAAACCTATTCAGACCCATGAAGTGGTTGTGAAGTAAAAAAAAAGAAACACACTTAATGATTAATATCTGAATAATTGAGATTCAGACTTTAAAAACAAACGTACTTAATCTCCGAGATCTGAGAGATTAAGATTCAGACCTCCATTAAGTGCAAACAAATGAGGCCTTAATATCATTAATTAATGCTAACTGAACTAACTTTATTGAAAATTATAATTTTACCTAAGCTCTCTCAAAAAAAGTGAAAATCCGACCTTGGGCCCGCTTGGTCCAAACTCGGGGTTCGGGCCAAATTACGTTTACCCATTCACCCCCGAGAATATGCATATAATTTCAAAAATCCGGCCTCAATTCGAAGTAAAGATTCGATTTTTTATAGAATTCCATAATTCAACCCAAATCCTCAATTTTTACCATGAAATTTTTTTATTTTTGATTTAAAAGTGATGAAAAATATTGGGTAATTAAAATATAACCAAAAAAACAAGTAGAGAACACTTACCCAATCCCTATGGTCAAAATCGCCCAAATACGATCTCCCCAACTCAATATATGACCGAATAACAAACCCTGGTTGTTATATATTTTTCTACAGCTATTCTACCTCGTTTCTCGTACCCAACAATCCTGAAACTCGCTTTTTATGTCTCCAACAGATTTTTTATGAAATTCTAGTCAAGTTAGGCTTTTGAATCACTCAATTTGACCTTATAATGAATGGGATATGTAGGGTTTAATATTTGCAAATAGTGCATATTTTTAAATACGCTGTCAGTGACAATTTCGTAATTAATTATAAAAATCTGGCTATCTTTGTAAAATAACCATAAAATCCTCATATGATGTCCTCAACGATTCTTTTTGCTACGCGTCCGTAATTACGATTCAGATCTAATATTTTATTCAAAACAGAAATTGGAGCTAATTTGTTCCATATGATATCCTTTATGCTTGAAGAAACGACGTCGAAGCGTAAGAAAAAAACGAGCGCAACACAACCCAAACCTATTTGAAACTCACCCGAGCCCTCTGGGCTCTAAAAGAAACATGCACGCAAGTCTAAAATCATCACACAGACTAGCTCGTGCGATCAAATCATGAAAATAACATGTAAAACTATGCATTAAACCTCAAAACTCATCATTTTTCTCAAGAACACTTCAATTTCACTATTTCTCAACAGGACGTCTGAATCACGTCAAATCAACTCCGATTCTCACCAAATTTCACATATAGGATTTAAACATTATAACAAACCTGTACCGGAACCAAAATACGGCCGGATACCAATAATTTCAAACATTAATTCATTTCTTGATTTCATTAAAAATCCAGCGAAACACAAGTCCCATATTTTAATGCGGACTTCCCGGGGTCGTCGGAACATGGATCCGGGTCCGTTTACTCAAACGTTGACCAAAGTCAATCAAAATCAATAATTTAATTCTAAAAATTATTATTTATTATATTTCCACCTAAAAGCTTTCGATTTTACGCCCGGACTGCGCATGCAAATCGAGGTAATTAAAACTGATCTTATTAAGGCTAATGAGTCTAGAACGGAGTCTAAATTCAAAAAACGATCCCTTGGTTCATCACATGATATGAAAGACAATTTAAAAAAAAAACACAAAATTTGAAAAGAAAACATATTTTTTCGTCTTTTTGAAAAATGATGAAACATGTAAATTTTTTTTTGGATTTTCTTTCTCTCCTTTTTATTTTGATTTTTGAAAAATGATGGGAAAGTGTAAAAAAAATTTAGATTTTATTTTTTTCTCTCATATTTTTTTGGTTTTTGGAAAATGATGGGAAAGTGTAAAACCTTTTTTAGATTTTTTATTTTCATTTTTTTGTCTTTTTCTTGAAAATTTTGTGAAAGAAAAATATAATTGGGCCCGACTTGCTTCATTGTTCACCCTACTTTAAACATTAGTCTGCCACATGACCTTTCTACCCTAAAAAATACAACATGTATCACATATGGATGATTGAATGTCCTTTTGTGCCATGGGCCCACTTGACACTTTGGACTGACTTCCTATGAAGGAACATGGTGCCTGGGACTGGGACCTGCTAGGTCATAATGATATGCAAATAAAGATGACCTAAAGGCTGACCTCGTTTGAGGTTCACTAACAAGGCAATGTGGGGAAGCGTATGGTCGATGGTGGCTGCTCAAGCATTCCACCCACTCCATATGTTCAACGGCCCCCCTCCTAAAATAAGGGTGACTCAACAAAGAGTTCGTGTACCCAACACGGATTCCAAGAATTGTTAAAGAAAGAAGATTCATGGTTATGAAAATGATGACAGTTATAAAGTAGTAACACATAAAGGAAAAACTTTAAAAATATAAACAACTAGAAAATAATTGTAACGACCCCAAATCCAGGCCCATCGTGATGGCGCCTATCATGTAACTAGGCCAGCCAGCACCCAACTCGAATCATAATAAGCTTCCTTTTTACATTTTTACTATCCTGATTACCCATAAAAGGTCCTTTAAACATTTATAAAAATAGTCAAACTATACAAAATAATAAATACAACCCCCCGAGAACCCGGAGTCACTGGTCATGAGCATCCACATAAATATACAACTCAACAAAAATAAATTCTATAATATTAAACAAGAGATGGAGCAGGACTACAGATGCATGCAGCCACCTCGCAAACCTCCGAGAATCTCTGGAACAGATAGACAACTCACCCTGCCCTAACACCTGAATCTGCACACAAGGTGCAGGGAGTAATGTGAGTGCGCCAACTTAGTAGTAATGAAAATAAATCAGGTCTGAGTAGCAAGAAACACATAAAAACCAATGTTATCAAATCACAAGAGGAACATCCTTTCTTTCCAACAGTATATCATAGATATGTGAAATCACGCCTTAAAAATCATCTTCAGAAAAATCCTTTAAATAATGCATATGCTTAACAACTTCAACCGAAAGGTTAAGTATAAAAATGAAATAAATCATATAGAGGCCCCCGGGAAAAACATATTTCATAAGCTCAGAGTGAGAGTAGTAAATCATTAGTAGCCCCTCAGGCAAAAGATATTTCATAGCTCAGAGTGAAAGTAGTAAAATCATCAGTAGCCCCTCGGGAAAAACATATATCATAATCATCCCCTCGGGCATGCCTCACAATCACTCATAATCAGCCCCTCGGGCATACATCACCATCACTCGTAATCAGTCTCTCAGCACCTAACAATCACTCATGCCTCCCAATCACTCGTCGCTCGGCACTCGACACTCTGTAGGTACCTGCGCTCACTAGGGGTATGTACAGACTCCGGAGGGGCTCGTACAGCCCATGCACTATAAATAAGCCAAATCATAGCATCAATCACTCTCAGGCACTCGGCCTCTCTCATATCATAACATCCTCACCATATTGGCCCTCAGCCTCACTCAGTCAGACACTCTCATCATGCCACTCACGCCATAAATAAACGGGGTTCTCTACCCAAAATAATATTTCATTTCAAGAAATAATAATATCATCAAATAACAGTGTCAACAATTTCACAAGAAAGACTTAGTGTAAAATCATAGTTTCAAAGTAGTGAGAATATCAGTAAAATAGCCCTCAAGGGGTTAAAACAGATCGGCACTAGGCCCCAAACAGGGCTTACAGCCCAAATATATCAAATCGTAGTAATACTGTAAAACATATGCTTAAAAGCAATTTCGCAACTCAGAGTTGCCTGAAACGGAACATATTTCCAAATTTTCAGTTCGTGCACGCCCCACATTCGTCATTCAGTGTCTGCGTCACTCCCAATCCGTGAAGGCATGTAAAGTCCGGGGTTTCATACCCTCAGGACAGGATATATAACCATTACTTACCTCCACCGGGCCACAACGCTAGTCCGCTATGCTTTTCCCCCTAAAATTGGCTTCCGACTGCTCCGAATCTAGCCAAAACCGGTTCAACATCATTAATATATACTCAAGGAACACAACCTAATCGAAAATTATCAATTTAGACAAGAATCTTTAAATTCGGCCAAACCCGAGCTCTAGGCCCACATCTCAGATTTGATAAAATTTGCATCACAAGAATCCCCATCCTCCCACGAGATTGTACATACCAAGAACATCAGAATCGGACTACAATTGCCCACTAAAATTGCCAAAAGGAATTCCCAACTCTTTCCTCCCCTTTTCAAACTTTTCTTACTTTAATCCTCCAAATACATGCCTAATCCGAATTAAAATAGCATAGAAACAATGATAATAACCCGAGAACTTACCTTCACTGAAGAATCACGAATCCCCTTTCCAATCTGCCTTCAAAAGAGCTCCTCTCGCAAGCAAAAATGGTGAAATGAAATGAATTTCACAGAGGCCCTTTATATACTATTTCGTCCAATGATTTCCACACCTGCGAGCATCTAGTCGCACTTGCGGTCCCAGGTGCACACCTGCGGAATGCCACTTAACAGACCAAATTCTGCACCTGCGGCCAATCTTCCATACCTGTGGCTTCGCAGGTGCGGCCAAAGCTTCGCACCTGCGAAAAATCCCCTACCTAGCCTTTTTTCGCACCTGCTCTACCCATCGCACCTGCGACATCACACCAGCAGCTACTACTGCAAATTTCCAAGTCCAAAAATCCCGTCAACCATCTGAAATAAATCTCGAGCCCCTCGGGGCCCCAACCAAACATACCAACACACCCCATAGCATTATTCCAACTTAGGCGACCCTTCGAAACACCAAAAACAACATGTAAACACCAAAATTACATCAAATGCAAGCCTATGAACTTTGAAACTTCAAAATTTCGCCAACTATGCCGAAATCGACCAAAACACCTCCGATTGACCTGAAATTTTGTAGACACATCCAAAATGAAATTACGAACCTGATCCAACTTCCGGAATTCCATTCCGAGCTCGATAGCCTATTTTCCACTGCCAACAAGAAATTGCCAAAAACTAACTTTCGCCAATTCAAGCCTAATTCTACTCCGGACACCACAAAAATATTCTGCACACACTCCTAAGTCCCAAATCACCTAACGAAGCTATTTGAACCATAAAATCTGCATTCCGAGGTTGTTCACAACTAATTTAACTCTTAGTAGACTTCTCAACTATTAGGCGACCTTGAGAGACTAATTGCCTCAGTTCTCACCATGACCACTCTGAACCTGAACCAACCGACCCAACACACATAAATGGAGCTGAACCACATAATTTGAAGTATAAATGGGGAAAACGGGGCTAAACTCTTGGAACGACCGGTCGGGTCGGTACAAAAATAAAATCTGTAAAAAAAAAAATCAAATAAAGCAAAAAAAGTACATAAAACCTCAACTGAATATTCTAAAAAGATAACGGGATGAAGTACCAGCTCGGTAGTGACCCGACTGGTCATTTTGAACTCTAGCATGTCGTTCAGCGGTTTGAATCTTAAGCAGCTCCATTTCAGGTATTATGACCTGTGGGTGTGGTCAGAGTTGAATTGCGGGAAGTTTGTAGTCAAATTGGAAAGAAAATTCTCATTTCAGAAGCCTTAAGTTGGAGAAATCAACTAAGATTGGAATTCTGAGTAAACGACCTCCGAATCAGGATTTGAAGGTTCATGCAGGTTCGTATGATTATTTTGGACTTGGGCGTATGTTCAGATCAGGCTTTGGATAACCCGAGAGCGTTTCAGCGTATATTGCGGAAGTCAGCATTTTTGAATAAATTTCCTAAGCTTGACTTGAAGTGCATTTCAGTGATATTGATGTCCCTTTGGGATTTCGAGCCTAGTAATAGCTCCGAATGGTGATTCTAGAGTTGGGAGCACAATCAGAAGTGAATTCGAATGTCCATAGGTTATTTTGAAGTCATTTCGCTAAAGATAGAAATTTGAAGGTTTTTGAGAATTCCGAGCTAAAGTGGAAATTTTGATATCGGGGTCGAAATGCGATTCTGGAAGTTGGAGCAAATTTGTAATGTCGAATATGACTTGTGTGCAAAATTTGGGGTCAATTAGACATGATTTGATAGGTTTCGGCATTGGACGTGGAAGTTTGAAATTTCAAAGTTCATATAGTTTGAATTTTAGTGCGATTCATGATTCCAGCGTTGTTTGATGTGATTTGAAGCCTCGATCAAGTCCATGGGATGTTATGGGATTGAGTCGTGTGATTGGACAGGGTCCCGGGGGCATCGGGTGTGTTTCGGGGTGGTTTCTTCCTGTCTACTACAACTGTTTTCTCGTGTCACTGGTGTGCTATGCGATCACGGTCCACAGTGTGCGATCGCGAAGGAGAAAATTGAAGGGCCGAATTTTTGGTCTATGCGATCGTAGGGAGTGAAATGTGATTGCGAAGAGGGAAAAGTTATGGCTACAAGTTGAAGGCTTATGCGATCGCGGGGTTGTAGTTGCGATCGCACAGTGTGCGTTGGGAGGCTGTGATACGTTTGCCATGTGTGAACGCGGGAGCTAGCATGCGAACGCACAAAAGGAATTAGGGAGGCAGCATAGTTGGCCTATACGATCGTGAAGCCTTCCATGCTATCGAATAGGAGGATTGCCTGGGAAATGTTATGTTTTAAACGGGATTTTTGGCCATTTCTTCATTATTTCAGTTGGTGTGGGCGATTTTAAGGAGCTTCAAGAAGGGATTTTCATCAAGCATTACTAGGTAGGTTGTAATGACCCGATCGGTCATTTTGCATTATCAGACCCTGTTACCCTAAATGAAACTTCGCATAGCGGCTTTTTATGATTTATGACTTGTGGGGACTGGTGGTCCGGGATTCGGAGGTTTAGAGTGCTATAGGAACAATTGGTTCCTTAAGGTTGGCCTTTAAGGCCAAGTTTGACTTCGGTCAACATTGTGGGTAAACGACCTCAGAATCGAGTTTCGTCGGTTCCGGTAGCTTCGTCTGATGATTTTTGACCTGGGTGTGTGCTCGGAATGAGTTTCTGATGAACCGAGAGCGTTTCAGCGCCAAATATTGAAATAAGAAGTTCCTTAAGTTCCTATTGTGGTTTTGGACGTGTTTTCATTTTAGCGAGGTCTGAACGGAATTCTGTGACCGAGAATAGTACCGTTATGTCATTTATGACTTGCCTGCAAAACATTTGGTGTCATTCCGAGTAGTATAGGCCGGTTCAGCGCGTTGTTAGTGAAGTCTAGAAAACTTAAAGTTCCTAACTTTGGCTCATGGGGTATTGAGGTGTGATTTTGTGTGTTAGCATTTTTTTTTATGTTCCAAAGGCTCGAGCGAGTCCGTATTATGATTTGGGACTCTTTGGTATATTTAGACGAGGGCTCGGGTGGGCCCAGGGGCACCCAACAGGGCTAAAAAAGCAGCTAAAATAGCTGCTGGTGCAACTGTTCTGGTGTGACCGTAGGTGCAGTTGCCCAGTCGCAGGTGCGGGACCTCTCCAGCGGTCCCAAGCATCGCAGGTGTGACCCCCAGTGGTTTGGCCAATTCTCGCAGGAGCGGAGCCGCAGATACGGTCTTCTCTCCGCAGGTGCGGACCCAGGCTCCCCAGTCCATTTTCGCAGGTGCGGTCCTCGAGCCGCATGTGTGAAAACACTGTCAAGACGGTGTGTTTTTATACACGGGTTTAATTCATTTTTTCTCATCTTCTTCTTCTTCCTTGGGGAGATTTCCACCATTTTAGAGGGGCAAACGACTTGGTTGCTGATGGTAAGTAAATTCTACTTTAATATTAGCCTCATGCATGAATTCCTAGTTAAGTTTAATCACATAGTTTGTGAAATATCAAGAATTGGGTAGTAACCTAGGGCTTCGATAATCTGAGAATTTACCCGTGAATTTGATACGAAATCAAGTAAAAATCGTATATGAATGGTCCTTAGGCTTTGGGTGAGTGTTTCCTTCGAGAATTATTTGAATCCGAGCATGCGAGCCCGGGGTCGGATTTTTGATTTTCTTCAAGAATGGTGAATTTGGCTAAGTAATAGGAAAATTCCATGCTTTGAATATAGATTAATGTATTTGTATAACTTTTGGCTAGTTTGGAGTCCTCGGTTGTAGATTTCGGAGTTTCGGGCGCGTTCTCGGTCAGGGGAGTAAATTCAACGCAAGGTGAGTCTCATTTCTAACCTTGTAAGGGGGAATTCTCCCCCTAGGTGATTTGAATGCCATATGTGATAATTTGTGGGGGATACATACGTACGAAGTGACGAGAGTCCGTACGTAGCGACTATTACTATTATGTTCGGGTAGTTAGGCCCACATCATGCCTTGTGTTTTACTTGATATGAACTATATGCATAATGAATTAACGTTACTTGTTGCTTATGTCCCTGAAGTTATGAAATTTGAGAAATAACTTGCAAGAAATTGTTCACGGAAAGGTATTCTCTTTTAAAAAAGGAATAATGTATGTGCATGTGACCGCCTCGCGATTTGCATTCCGCGAGTGGAGTGTGATTTTCCCCACTCTTATGGGAATCGGTTGTACGCCACGGCGGATTGAGAGATGCACTTTTAGGGTCCGGGTCGTTCGATCATCGACAGTTCATAGAGAGATTGAGAGACGCACTTTTGGTACGGGTCGTTCGATCCTCGGCAGTGCGTAGAGAATTGAGAGATGCACTTTTGGTACGGGCCGTTCGATCTTCGGCAGTGCACGGGCATGACTATCTTATGACTCCGACCGGTAGTCCTTACCCTGCATGCGTATGATTTATTTGTTACTAAATTTCATGAATATTGATCTGACAGATATTTGGGAAAAACTGAAGTGGTAATTGTTTTATTTATTCCCAGTATTCTTCCTGGATTTCAGTATCTTACATATATACTTGTTGCTTCACTGTCCTTACATGCCTACTGTTTCAATTACATTCTGTTAAATTATACTGTTGGATCTTAGTGAGTGTCGTGTCGACCTCTCGTCATTACCTCTTCGAGGTTAGGCGGGATACTCACTAGGTACATATATTTATGTACTCATGCTGCACTTCTGTACTTAATTGTATAGGTTCAGAGGCTGGTGTTTCTGGTTACCCGACCGGAGCTTGACATATATTCTGGACCTGACTCCACGGTGAGCTTCCTCCCTTGGAAATTCTCAGCAGTGCTATGAAGTTATCTTTTGTTTATTTATGTCTACTCCTTTCGGACAGTAGTACAATTTGTATCATCTTTTGTATATTCTTCCAGTTCGCCTATTGACTTGTGACACTAGTTCCTGGCACACACATAATAGACTCTTTATTTTGGGACTGTATATATTGGATCACGATCATTTTGGCTGTATTTACTCAAGTTGGTTGATTTTTTCCGCTTTTATTTAAATGATCTAAGCTAAAAACTTAGATCCTTATTTCATTGCTATGCCTGAGGGCTCTCATTGCCCTTCGGCCCTTCAGGGATCTTCTTCAGGGCAGCAGACTATGCCATTTGGGAGTTGCTATGAGTGTGGAGAGCCAGTTCATATAAGGAGGTAGTGTCCCAGGTACCTGGGCAAGGCCATACAGTAGGGCTATCGGCTGATAGGTCTAGCACCAGCAGTCCGTCCACCTAGAGGTGGAGGACAGGTCGACAGGGGTCATCCCAGAGGTGGAGGCCAGTCAGGGGGAAGTCAGGCAGCTCCTGTTCACTCCGATGGGGCTCAGCCTTCAGGTGCTCCACCCTGGTTCTATGCTATTCCTTGTAGATTAGATACAGTGGCTTCAGAAGCCGTGATCACAGGTATTGTCTCAGTCCTTGGGATCTCCTATATATGTGTCCACTCATGTGGGTGATTCTATGGTGGTAGACCAAGTGTATCGGTCTATCACTTTCTGTGGGTTCGATACCAGAGCTGACCTTTTATTGCTCGATATGGTTGATTTTAAGGTTATTCTAGGCATGGATTGGCTATCTCCTTATCATGTAGTTCTTGATTGCCATGCCAAGATAGTTACTTTAGCCATGCCTGAGTCACCTAGGCTGGAATTGAGAGGTTCTCCAGTTAGTGCAGCCAGCCGGGTTATTTCATTCTTGAAGGCTCGAAATATGGTCGAGAAGGGTTGTCTAGCCTATTTTTCTTATGTGCGGGACACCACCGCGGAGTCTCCGACGATTGATTCAATGCCAGTGGTTCGAGAGTTTGCGGATGCATTTCCTTCGGATTTTCCGAGCATACCTCCGGACCGTGATATTGATTTCTGCATTGATTTAGCTCCAGGCACCTAGCCTATATCCATTCCTCCGTATCGTATGGCTCCGAAAGAGTTGAAGGAGTTGAAGGAGCAGTTTGAGGAGTTGCTAGCTAAGGAGTTCATCAGACCGAGTGTATCACCGTGGAGTGCTCCAATTTTATTTGTGAAGCAAAAGGATGGGTCAATGCGGATGTGTATTGATTACCGCCAATTGAACAAGTTTACCATTAAAAACAAGTATCCCTTGCCGCACATCGATGATTTTGTTTGACCAGTTGCAGGGTGCTCGTGTGTTTTCAAAGATTTATTTGTGATCGGGGTATCATCAGTTGAGGATTCGGGTTTAAGATGTTCCGAAGACTGCTTTTCGTACGAGATATGGCCATTATGAGTTCCTGGTGATGTCCTTTGGCTTGATTAATGCCCCAACAGCATTCATGGACATGATTAATAGGGTGTTCAGAGCGTATATTGATTCCTTTGTCATTGTCTTCATTGACGACATTTTGATTTACTCACGTAGCCTGGGGGAGAACGAGCAACATTTGGGAGTTGTGCTCCAGACTTTGCGAGAACAGAAGCTATATGCTAAGTTCTCCAAGTGTGAATTTTGGTTGGATTCCGCGGCATTCTTAGGGCATGTGGTATCCAGAGAGGGTATCAAGGTTGATCCTCAGAAGATCGAGGTAGTTCAGAGTTGGTCGCGTTGCGCTTCAGCTACGGAGATCAGGAGCTTTTTGGGCCTAGCAGGCTATTATCGCCGATTTGTGGAGGGTTTCTCTTCTATTGCAGCTCCATTGACTATATTGACTCAGAAGAAAGTCCCGTTTAGATGGTCTAACGAGTGTGGGGTGAGATTTTCGCAGCTCAAGACTGCATTGACCTCAACACCAGTTCTAGTATTGCCTTCTAGTTCTAGGATGTACACAGTATATTGCGACGCTTCACGCGTTGGCTTGGGGTGTGTATTGATGAAGGAGGGGAGAGTTATTGCTTATGCTTCATGCCAGTTGAAGGTTCATGAGAAGAATTACCCGGTGCACGATTTGGAGTTGTCGGCGATTGTTCACGCTCTTCAGAATTGGAGGCACTACTTGTATGGAGTTTCCTGTGAGGTTTATTCAGACCACCGTAGTTTGCAGTACTTGTTCAAGCAGAAAGATCTTAATTTGAGGCAGCGCTAATGGCTGGAGTTGTTGAAAGATTATGACAACACTATCATTTATCACCCGGGCAAGGCAAATGTGGTAGCAGATGCTTTGAGCAGGAAGGCAGAGAGAATGGGTAGCTTCGCCTACATTGCAGCAGAGGAGAGACCTCTAGCCTTGGACATTCAGTCCTTGGCCAATCGCCTAGTGAGGTTAGACCTTTCAGAGCCTCGTCGAGTTTTAGCACATGTGGTTGCTCAGTATGTGTTATTGGGGGAGATTAAGGCCCGACGGTTCTATGATCCGTGTTTAGTAGAGCTTCGGGAGATAGTGGTTCAGGGTAGGGCCAAGGAGGATACTATTGGCGAGGATGGAGCTCTGAGACTTCAGGGCCGCCTATGTGTTCCTAATATTGATGGCCTGAGGGAGAGGATTCTAGATTAGGCACACAGTTCTCAGTATTCTAATCATCCTGGTTCTACGAAGATGTATCGTGACTTGAAACAGCATTACTGGTGGAGGCGGATGAAGAAGGACATTGTAGAGTGTGTGACTAGGTGTCTTAACTACCAGCAGGTGACGTATGAGCACCAGAGGATAGGAGGCCTACTTCAGCATATGCCCATTCCTGAGTGGAAGTGGGAGCGCATCACTATGGACTTCGTGGTTGGGTTGCCTCGGAGTTTGCGGAAGGTGGGTGCGAGTTGGGTCATTGTTGATAGATTGACCAACTCGGCGCATTTTGTTCCAGTAGCTACTACATATACTTCTGTGAGATTGGCCCAGATCTACATTTGGGAGATAGTCCGGTTGCATGGTGTGCTGGTGTCCATTGCATCAGATCGATGTCCTCAGTTGGCCTCACTTTTGGAGAGCACTGTATAGTGACATGGGCACTCAGATAGACCTCAGCACCTCATTTCACCCTCAGACTGATGGTCAGTCGGAGCGTATAGTTCAGGTATTGGAGGACTTGCTCAGCGCATGTGTGATTGACTTCGGAGGTCAGTGGGACCAGTTCTTGCCTTTGGCCGAGTTTGCTTACATTAATACTTATTAGTCCAGCATTGGGATGACACCATTTGAGGCTTTGTATGGTCGGCGATGTCGTTCTCCTATCAGGTGGTCTGAGTCTGGCGAGGCTAAGTTATATGGCATCGATCTGGTGAGGGATGGCTTGGATAAAGTGAAATTGATTCAGGAGATGCTCCGTACATCACAGTATAGACAGCAGAGTTATGCGGATAAGAGGGCGCGTGATGTATCATTTATGGAGGGAGATAGGGTCCTGTTGAAAGTATCGCCTATGAAGGGTATTATGAGGTTCGGGAAGAAGGGAAAGCTGAGCCCGGGGTTTATAGGTCCGTTCGAGGTGTTGAGGCGAGTCGAGGAGGTTGCTTATGAGCCGGACTTGCCTCTTAATTTAGCAGGAGTTCATCCAGTTTTTCATCTATCCACGCTCCGAAAGTACCACGCCGACTTCTCTCATGTGGTTGATTTTAGCACTATTCAATTGGATGAGAGGTTGGGCTACGAGGAAGAGCCAGTTGCTATTATTGGTAGACAGGACCACCAGTTGAGGTCCAAGAGAGTTTCTGCCGTAAAGATCCAGTGGAAGGGCCACCTAGTTGAGGAGGCAACGTGGGAGCCCAAGGAGGACATGCAGAGCAGATATCCACATATATTCAGCACTTCAGGTATGATTCTAGACCTGTTCGAGGACGAAGGTTTGTTTAAGAGGTGGAGAATGTAATGACCCGATCGGTTGATTAGTGTTATCGGACCTCGTTCCCTGAAATGAAACTTCCCATACCGGTTTCTTATGATTTATGACTTGCGTGGACTGGTGGTCTGGGATTCGGAGGTGTTTAGAGTGCTACAGGAACAATGGGTTCCTTAAGGTTGGCTTCTAAGGCACAGTTTGACTTCGGTCAGCATTTTGGGTAAACGACATCGGAATCGAGTTTCGTCGGTTCCGGTAGCTTCATGTGATGATTTTGGACCCGGGCTTATGCTCGGAATGGATGATGACTCGGGAGAGTTTCGGCACCAAATATTAAAATAAGAAGTTCCTTAAGTTCCTATTGTGGTTATGGACGTGTTATCGAGGTTTGAACGGAATTCCAAGACAGGGAATAGTTCCGTTATGTTATTTATGACTTGCCTGCAAAAATTTGGAGTCATTCCGAGTAATATAGGTCGGTTCGGTGCGTTGTTAGCGAAATCTAGAAAACTTAAAGTTCCTAAGTTTGGCTCATGGGGTTTTGAGGTGTGATTTTGAGTTTTAGTGTTTTTTCGGGTGTTCCGAAGGCTCGAGCGAGTCAGTATTATGATTTGGGACTCGTTAGTATATTTGGACGAGGGCTCAGGTGGGCCCAGGGGCTTCCCGGGCACCCAACGAGGTTAAAAACCAGCTAAAATAGCTGCTGGTGCACCTGTTCTGGTGTGACTGCAGGTGCAGTTGCCCAGTCGCGGGTGCGGGATCGCTCCTGCGATCCTAAGCATCGCAGGTGCGACCCCCAGTGGTCTGGCCAATTCTCGCAGGTACGGACAAAGTTCTGCAATAGCGGAGCCGCATGCGGGCCTTTTCTCGCTGGTGCGACACCGCAGGTGCAGTCCTCGAGCCGCAGGTGCGAAAACATTGTCCCGACTCTGTGTTTTTATACACGGGTTTAATTCATTTTTCTCATCTTCTTCTCCTTCTTCCTTTGGGCGATTTCTACCATTTTAGAGGGGCAAGCGACTTGGTTGTTGAAGGTAAATAAATTCTACTCGAATATTAGCCTCAAGCTTGAATTCCTAGTTAAGTTTAGTCACATAGTTAGTGAAAAATCAAGAATTGGGTGGTAACCTAGGGCATTGCTAATCTGAGAATTTACCCGTGAATTTCCTACAAAATCAAGTAAAAATTGTATATTAATGGTCCTTAGGCTTTGGGTGAGTGTTTCCTTTGAGAATAATTGGAACCCGAGCATGCGAGCCCGGGGTCGGATTTTTTATTTTCTTCAAGAACGGTGAATTTGGCTAAGTAATAGGATAATTCCATGCTTCGAATATAGATTAATGTATTTGTATAACTTTTTTCTAGTTTCGAGTCCTCCGGTGTAGAGTTCGGAGATTCGGGTGCGTTCTAGGTCCGGGGAGTAAATTCGATGCAAGGTGAGTCTCCTTTCTAACCTTGTAACGGGGAATTGTCTCCCTAGGTAGTTTGAATGCCATATGTGATAATTTGTGGGGGATACATAGGTACAAAGTGACGAGAGTCCGTACGTAGCGACTATTTCTATTATGTCCGGGTAGTTAGGCCCACATCATGCCTTGTGTTTTACTTAATATGAACTATATGTGTAATGAATTAACGTTACGTGTTGCTTATAACCCCAAAGTTATGAAATTTGAGAAAAACTTGCAAGAAATTATTCACGGAAAGGTATTCTCTTTTAAAAAAGGAATAATGTATGTGCAGTGACCGCTTCGCAATTTGCATTCCGCGAGCGGAGTGTGATTCCCCACTCTTATGGGAACACCTCGGCGAATTGAGAGATGCACTTTTGGTACAGGCCGTTCGATCCTTGGAAGTGCATAGAGAGGTCGAGAGACGCATTTTTGGTACGAGTCATTTGATCCTCAGCAGTGGGCAGAGAGGTTGAGAGATGCACTTTTGGTACGGGCCGTTCGATCCTCGACAGTGCATAGATGTGAGTACTTTGTGTTGAGGTGCACTTTTGGTACAGGCCGTCCGATCCTTGGCAGTGCACGGGCATGAATATCTTATGACTCCGGCCGGTTGTCCTTACCCTGCATGCGTATGATTTATTTGTTACTAAATTTCATGAATATTGATCTGACAGATATTTTGGAAAAACTGAAGTGGTAATTGTTTTATTTATTCCCAGTATTCTTCCTGGATTTCAGTATCTTACATATATACTTGTTGCTTCACTATCCTTACATGCCTACTGTTTCCATTACATTCTGTTAAATTATACTGTTGGATCTTAATGAGTGTCGTGCCGACCTCTCGTCATTACCTCTTCGAGGTTAGGCGGGGTACTCACTAGGTACATATATTTATGTACTCATGCTGCACTTCTGTACTTAATTGTACAGGTTCAAAGGCTGGTGTTTCTGGTTACCTGACCGGAGCTTGACATATATTCTGGACCTGACTCCACGGTGAGCTACCTCCCTTGGCGATTCTCAGTAATGCTATGGAGTTATCTTTTGTTTATTTCTGTCTACTCCTTTCAGACAGCAGTTTAGTTTGTATCATCTTTTATATATTCTACTAGTTCGCCTATTGACTTGTGAGACTAGTTCCTGGCACGCACATAGTAGACTCTTTATTTTGGGACTGTATATATTGGATCACGATCATGTTGGTTGTATTTACTTAAGTTTGTTAATTGTTTCCGCTTTTATTTAAATGATCTAAGCTTAAAACTTTGGTAATATGCGGGGTTGGTATGTTAAATAAGGATAATCTCACTAGTAAACAACTGTTGGCTTTCCTAACTCCGGTGTTGGGCGCCATCAAGACATGTGTTGGATTTTGGGTCGTGACATAAGTGATTCCTTCCCATTCCTAAGCTAAATATGTGATCTTACGTGGAATTAGACATGCGAATTTGTATAAAATTGGGATTTTAAGAGAAGACCTAGAAATTTAGTAATTTGGATTTTAGCCCCAAATTAAGCATGAATATTTGAGTAAATTGTATATTTGAACAAGTAAAGCTATGGGTAGAGTTTATCTTCGAAAAATTTCGGAATCCGGGCACATGTGCTCGAGGGCATTTTGGTCAATTCTTTGAGCGGAGTTGGGAATCTATATAATTTGAATTTTTACAATTATTAGAGTGAATTTTCATTGGTCTTCCGTATTTGGCTAGTTTTGGGACGTTGTGCATCAATTGGAGTCGTCGGAAGGGCTTGGAGGCCGGTTATGGAATTTCGGAGCAAGGTAAGTCTCCTTTCTAACTTTGTGAGGGGGAATTGTCCCCATAGGTGAACTAATTAAATATATGTGCTACTATTTGTGGGGGATACCTACGCACGAGGTGACGGGAGTCCGTGCGTAGCTACTATTATGCTTGTCTGGGTAGTTTAGGACCCAAAAGCATGTTTTATTTATCATAATTGTAACCTTGTCAAAGAAATTTAAAATGATTAGATTACTATAAAATTTGATAAATGAATTTTGGGAAAAGACTTAAATGCTACATTTGTAATTATTTAAGAGAACCTTGTGTTTTATTGCTAATTGCTTTTCTCGATATAGTCGGGGTGGATTGTTTGGATGTGTATGAATATGTGTGGCCGCTTCACAATTTATATTCCGCGATCGGAGTTTATTTCCCCTAATCTCATGGGAGAGGGCCATACACCACGACGAGAGTGAAAGATACATTATGGTTAAAGTAATTTATGAAGAATATTATGTGTGCATGTGACCGCATCGCAATTTATATTCCGCGAGCGGAGTGTTATTTCCCCCACTCTCATGGGAGCGGGCCGTACACCACAACGAGATTTAAAGATGTAATTATGGTTTGGGTCGTTCGTCCCTCGGCAGTGCACAAATATGATTATTATGATGGCTCAGGTCGGTTGTCCTTATTCGGTATGCGCATGTTAAATTGTTAATGATTTCATGGATATTGAAGTGACAAGATATTTGGGGGAAAATGAAGTAGTAATTGTTTATTTACTTCTAGTATTTATTTGAATTATAGTTATTGTTAATGGTTACTATTTTTATCATCCTCGTATGCCTATTATTGATATCATATCTTGTTAAATTATGTTGTTGGACCTTAGTGAGTGTCAAGTCGACCTGTCGTCACTACCTCTTCGAGGTTAGGCGGGGTACTTACTGAGTACACGTTGTTTTCGTACTCATTCAATACTTGATGTGCATTTTGTTGCACAAGTACCTTCATAGCAAAGTGGCTGACTTGGAGACTTAGACATGCTGCATCATCCGGAGACGACCCGCAGTCGGCTGAGTCTTCCTCTATGTATTGTATTTTCGTTTTTATTCCTTGTCCATTTTGTATTTCGGACAAGTTTTGTAGTACTTGTAAAGTTCTTAGAAATGGCTCATGTACTTGTGTCACCGGGTTCTGGGATGTGTTTGGGATGTATTTTACCAAAATGGAATATAGACTGTTATTTATACTTAATGGATTTTATTTAGATATTACGTGTTAAGTGAAAGGTAATGATTTCAAAAATGCTAAAACAGGAAATTTAACTTAACCATTTAATGATTGGCTTGTCTGACACCGGTGTCCGGTGCCATCACAACCTTATGGATTTTGGGTCGTCACAATCAGAGCACTAGGTTCCCTTAGGTTTCACGAGTCATGAGCAAGTCTAGTAAAGTCTTATGGATCGGTACAGAGACGTCTGTACTTATCTTCGAGAGGCTACAGGGCTATTAGGAGTACTTCCCTTCTTGATTCCTCATCTTGCGATTTGATTCATTTGAGGTTTATGCCTACATTCGTTCTTACTCAATCTTACGTGTCACGAAGCGCTTTCTAGAAATCGGGATTTGAAGAATGGTAATGGTACTAAAGATATGGTACGTGATGTGTTTCCATGCATAGCTTGTTGGGGCTATTGTCGTCGCTCTGTGGAAGGATAATATGTTGTTTCATCTTAGTAGCTGAGTTTCTGAGGGTTTTGAGGCCATGCCCAGGTTGTTATGGTTCTTATGATTGGTCACCGCACGGTATTGACGTGGTGATAGGAAGTTTGCCCTTGTGTTGGGACAGTGAATGACTTGAAAGGAGGTCTTCTTAGAGCATGATTTCTAGATTTCAGTATTTTAGTTCCGGTGGAGGAAAGGCAATTGAACTATGAATGCTCAATTTGGGTTGAAAGAATAATAATTCTTGGTGTTTTGAAGAAAGGAGGAATATTCATCTGTGATGTGGCATCACTATTTTTGATCGAAAAAAAGGTGTTGAACTCATCGGTGCTATGGTTTCTTCGGTGGCATTGAGTCAGAGTGTTGTGAAACAATGTTAAAGAAGCAGTTGTCCGAGGTCGTGAGGTGGCGGTGGTTCAGTATTGGATAAGTATTGATGATGAAGGAAGCTCGAGAAAGATGATCCTCAGAGAGTTTGAAGTCGTGGTGATCTGCTGGTTTAAGAGCTACAGAGAATGATATTGAATTGGGCAGCATACAATGAAGGAAGTCAGGTGGTGCTTAAAGGAATCATGTTAACCAAAGTGGGAGAGCGGCAACATAATGGTGAAACAGAGGATGTTGTAGCGCATTTAGTAGGTGTCCATGAGAAGCGAACGAACTGGCAAAGTTGGTGAATGAGAACAGGATTATGATAGAGTATTGATGTCGTAGAGATGATGCAGTAGAACGCCGTTGGAAGGTTTCAGTTGGTGATTTGCACAGGTGGGTTGTCTCTTGTGAGTAGGTTAGCGGTTGTGGGGTTGGCAAGTTTCTGTGAGGGATTCTAGTGGTTGTTCGGTAGGAGGTAGAATGGAGAATGATGCTACAGAATCTGAGTATTTAGGGAATGCTGAAAGGAAAATTCAGAAGAATTGGGCAGATTGGTCGAGCAGGATCATGTTAACAAAGAAGAAAGGATCTCAACAGGGTCTAGAGTGGTGCAAGGAGTAGCTTCGAGCTAAGTGGGGGAGTCCCACTGCATGCAGTTGGGTTGTTGGATTGTCTTCTCATAGGGTTGTGTATTGTCGGCATATTGGAAAGTTAGTACAGCTAAGTGAAAGGAGTAGAATGGAAATTGTGCATGAGATTTGATAAATATGTGCACAAGTTTGTCATATTGGACCAGGGTTAGGTTTTGGGAGATTCAGAATTTATGCTTAAGGCATGGGCGAGCTGTAGGGTAGTGACTCAGTCACGTGCTTCATTGAAAAGGGAGTTAATGTGCTAGAAGAGCCTTGGATTTTATTGTATTCGGGGCCAGTCAGAGTGGGTGACTTTCAATAGCGGTCCTAGTGAATTAAAAAGTTATGAATGCGGCGTTTAAGGGTTTCAGGCAGCAGTAAGATTAAGACTCGAGCTTTTGTAGTATAATTTCTGAGAAAAGGGAAGATGGTTGGAGTGCTCTATGATATATTTCGGCGTGCAGGATAGTATTGGGTGAGTGAGAGAAGTAAACTCCGGGGTCTATGAAGGTTATCATAGGGGTATGAGACAGGTTGTGAGATTGAGACAACATGGTCTCGTGAGTCAAGGCCACTCAGGATGAGTGAGGATTGATTTTTATGAGTTGAATGGGGTTACTATAATAGGTAATTAAGGATAATATAGAGAATATGGATTGGTTAGCCATGGCTGAAATGGCACATATACGACAGTGGTCAGTTTCGTCAGTGTGATTAAATTATACATGTGGTTTCGGGCGGTGTGTGCAGGGCTTGTTGGTCGTCGTAATTGATTTCATGTAGGAGCATTCGAGTGCTATGGCCTGTCAGGTGTAGGTGGATCCCAGAAAGTTTATGGTGGTTTAGACCACTACTTAAGGATGTGCATGTTGGGTGATTGTGATAATTCACTTGATTTTGTTATTGTTCTCTTGAATTGAGGCAAGTAAGAGGTTTGTATGTGAGGAGGTGTTTCCCCTATTAGTGGTTCAGGAGTTATGATGGAATTCTTGCGCTATTTCATATTGGCATGTTAGGTGCAGTAGTTAGTGTGGAGCTGGAAGTAAGGACTAGGGTTGGGGTTCGGTGTTGACAAGGATGTCTTGAGCTCGGATGAGCAAGAAAAAAAGTGACTTGGAAGTTCAGAGTAAGTTGGTGTTATCTTCAGTGCCACTTGAGATCGATATTCGGTGAAAGAGGCCTTGTACCCTGGTCATGGGTTCTTAATGTGTTTTGCAGCATTAGTGTGGTCGGTGGTATGAAGGTACAAACTTGTTACCTCGTGGAAGGTCGTGAGAGCGTGACCACGGGAAGATGGTATAAGTGTGACAGGTAATCACCTGATTGATTGAAGATTTAGACCAAGTATAAGGGGGTGCAATATTGCTTATTTGAGAATTTATGCCTGGAAGGCGTTTGGTTAAGTTGGTTGTGGATTGTGGGTTGTTCATCTCGGCTATGATGGTTTTTCTTGCGTGTTATAAGAGGAAGTGGGTTACTATGGACCCAGGTAAAGCTATCAGCGTAGTTCAGTGCAATGAGAATCGGCTAGGAGTGTGCGAATGGATTAAAACAAGATTATGGGCTTCATGTGAGTTAGCTGTGTTCATTTCAGTATAGCGCTTCTCAAGAAGGGGTGTTGGAATATCAAATGTTGTTCCGTCTTCGTCAGATTATTGTGATATTATGATTGTGCCATGTGAGTTTTGAAGCGGCTTGATGAATTCTTATGCGTTGGGATTCCGCGTAGTGATGATGTTATGTGAGCAGGCGAGCTCTTGAGATTCAGAGTATATATATCGCACGTCAGTTGTGCTCGAGTTTACATAGTGTATGGCTCTACCAGTCTCCCCAGGATGGTATTATGCACTTAGCGTGCTTGTGATCGATATTCAGTATTTTGTGATAGCGAGCAATTCAGCTCTGTGTATATCTCCTTATGTGAATTTTATGATGTGATTGGGTGGTACGCCGCCACAGATATGTTATTTGGATCAGTTTGCCCGCTGCAACAATGTGATGTTGAGTGATGTTCCTATATTTATTTTTTCTTGTGTTTTGCTTCCTTTTTCCTAAGGAAATCCATGTTAGTTGCGTGATTTGAGTAGTCCCTTCCTGAGTCATTTACTTATGTACCATGTTCGAATTGTGGCCTATTGGCACATTGTGGCATCGTGTGAGACTTTTGGTCATGTCTGGGGTGATTGGTTGTCTGAGCAGCTCATACTGGGTGAGACGAGCTTATTGCATAAGAGATCAGTGCGTAAGATTGTGTGAAATACATTAAAGGACAGTTACCCTTATTGCTTCGTAATAAGATGATGGTCCTAGTCAAGAGGAATGACTCAATGTTTGCTTAACTCTGCAATTGGTTAGAATTTTTACACATCTCCTCCGTTGTGGTGGTATCACCATCATTATAGCAGGATGTATATTTATATCATAAGGTGCATTGGGAGCATCAGATTCATGGAATTTTGGCTATTAAGGTTCAGGGAGTGTCATTGTGGTCAGATGATGAATTATGCGGTGCATGGTGATAATTTAGGAAAGGTATGCAGTTGTGTTCTGGTATATCGTGTGGTAGTTATTACGGTGTTTATATATTAGAACTAGGCCAGGCAGGGAAATTTCAGTTGTTGGAACGGGATTCTGAGCCTATTATATGGATAAGAGAAAAAATCTTCAGATTTGATCAAGCTAATGTACTCAGCTGGGTTGTGGTAGCATGGGCAGGTGCGCGAGGTGTTAAACAGTGATTTCAGATAACTCCATAGAAGTTCTTGGCACGTTCGAGGACGATTGTCTGTTTAAGTGGAAGAGAATATAACGACCCGACCAGTCGTTTTGAGCTCTAGTGTGTTGTTTAATGGCTTGAGGCCGTGAGAAGCTTTGTTTCAGGTATTATGACCTGTGGGCGTGGTCGGAATTGAATTTCGGGAAGTTTAGAGTTGGTTTGGAAAGAGAATTCTGATTTCAGAAGCCTGGAGTTGGAGAAATGGACTAACATAGGAATTTTTAGTAAACGACCTCATAATCAGAATTTGAAGGTCCATGTAGGTTCGTATGATGATTTCGGACTTTGTCATATTTCTGGATCGGGTTTTGGATAACCCGGGAGCGTTTCGGCCTATATTGTGGAAGTCAACATTTTTGAAGGAATTTCCTAAGTTTGGCTTCATAGGCATTTCAGTGATATTGATGTCCGTTTGGGATTCCGCGTCTGGGAATAGCTTTGTATGGTGATTCTTGAGTTGGGAGCGCGATCGGAAGTGAATTTGGATGCGTGTAGGTCATTTTGAAGTCATTTGGCTAAAGACAGAAATTTGAAGGTTTTCGAGAAATCCGACCGGAAGTGAAAATTCTGATATCGGGGTCGGAATGCGATTCCTGAAGTTGGAGCAGGTTTGTAATGTTGAATATGACTTGTGTGCAATATTTGAGGTCAATCGGACGTGATTTGATAGGTTTCGGCATCGGATGTAGAATTTGGAAATTTCTAAGTTCATAAAGTTGGGATTCGTAGTTTCCATGCTGTTTGATGTGAATTGAGGCCTCGAGCAAGTCCACATTATGTTTTGGAATAGGTTGGTATAGTTGGACGGGGTCCCAGGGGCCTCGGGTGGATTCCGCGTGGTTAACGGATCAATATTTGAAGTTGAGAAAAGCTGAAGTTGCTGGTGTCTGGTGCGACCGCACTTGCGAGGCTTTGGCCGCAAGTGCGGATAATGGGGCGCTAGTGCGATTTTGGGCTGTATTTGAGGAAGCCGCAGGTGCGGGAGATTGGTCGCACCTGCGGGAGCGCATGTGTGGAGGAAGGATCACAGGTGCGGAAATGAAGCTGGGCAGAATGTTTTAAAACCGAGATTGTTGGCCATTTCTCTCATTTTTCTCATGGCTTAGGCAATTTTACGAGGGCTTCAAGAGGGGAAATTCATCATCAATGTCAAGGTAAGTAACTCCTTCATGTTTCTAAGTCAAATACAAGGTTATTTCATGGAAATATACATGAAATTACGGAAAATTTTGGAAAATATTGAAGAAAACCTAGAAATGGTAATTAGGATTTTTAGCCACGAATTTGAGCATGGAATGTAGAGTAAATTGTATATTTGAACTAGTGGAGCTATGGGTAGATTATATATTCGAGAAATTTTGGATTCCGGGCACGTGGGCACGAGAGAATTTTTGTCAATTCACCGAGCGGAGTTGAGAAAGTATATAATTTGAATTTGTTGCAAGTATTAGGATGAATTTTCATTGTTTTGCCCATTATTTGGTAGTTTTTGGGCGTTGTGCATCAATTGGAGTCATCGGAAAGGATTGGAAGCCGGTTATGGAACTTCGGAGCGAGGTAAGTTTCCTTTCTAACTTTGTAAGGAGGAATTGTCCCCCTACGTGAACTAATTAAGTATGTGTTACTATCTGCGGGGGCTACGTACGCACGAGGTGACGGAAGTCCGTGTGTAGCTACTATTATGCCATGTCCGTGTAGCCTAGGACCCACTAGCATGCCTTACCTATTGTACATGTGATCTTGATCCTGTCTGTAATATTAGACTACTAATATAATCGAAATTGTAATTGAATGACCAAGGAAGATTTGAGTTTATTTTCTTAATCATCAAAAAGGAGAATTGATATCCTTTGCGGGCAATTGTATTTCCGGATAAGGTTATATTATTAAACAATATAAAAACTTGACAAATGAATTTCGAGAAAGGATTTAAATACTATTTTGTTGTTTATTTAAAAGAGAAATCTGACATTTACTTGAGTACTTGTTTTCCCGATGTATTCGGGGTGGACTGTTGATTGTGCATGACTACATGTGACCGCTTCGCAATTTACATTCTGCGAGCGGAGTGTTATTTCCACCACTCTCATGGGAGCTTTGCACTTATGGTTCGGGCCTTTCGACCCTCGGAAGTGCATATACATAATTATTTTTATTAAGAGGTGCACTTATGGTACGGGCCGTTCGATCCTCGGTAGTGCACAAAGTTGATTATTGTGACGGCTCAGGCCGGTTGTCCTTATCCTCTATGCGCATGCTAAATTGTTATATGCTTTTCATGAACTTTTAAGTGATAATATATTTGGGGGAAAACAAAGAGGAAATTGTTTATTTAAGATGATTGGGGGAAAACGAGGAAGTGGTAACAATTTGTTTACTTCCAGTATTTACTTTGATTTCAGTGCCTTATATATTTGTTGCTTTACTACTTTTCCATACCTACCGTGTTCATCATATGCTGTTAATTAATTTGCTGGACCTTAGTGATTGTCTAATTCAACCTCTCATCACTACCTCTCTGAGGTTAGGCGGGCGACTTACTGGGTACACATTATTTTTGTACTCATGCTGCACTTGTTGTTCATTTTTATTGCACATGTACTTTCATAGTGACATGGCTGGTTTGGAGACTTAAGCGAGTTGCACCATCCGGAGGCGATCCGTAGTTGACAGAGTCTCCCTCATACTGTATTTATTTTCATTTTAAATTTCCTTGTCCAATTTATATTTCGGACAGGCTTTGTGATGATTGTATAAATTCTTAGAAATTGCTCATGTACTTGTGACACAAGGTTCTGGGATGTGTTTGGGATATATTTTGTAAAAAGGGGACATTTAAACAATTGTATTTACTTGACGGATTTTATTTAGTTATTATGTAATAAGTGAAGGGTAATGATTTTCATAAATGCTAAAACCGGAAATTAATTCAATTAATTTATGATTGGCTTGCCTGACAATGATGCCCGGCACCATCACGACCTTCTGGATTTTGGGTCATGACATATACAGTCCCAAAAATATAATGTCTACTACGTATGTGCCTGGCACTAGTGTCACGAGTCTACAGGCGAACTAGTAGAATATACAAAAGATGTAATAATTTGTTCTACTGTCTGAAAGAAGTAGACATGAATAATCAAAAGAGGACTCCATAGTACTGCTGAGAATCGCCAAGGGAATAAGCTCACCGTGGAGTCAAGTCAAATATATATCTCAGGATCGAGCTCCGACCTGATAACTAGATGCACCAGCCTCAGAACCTGTACAATTAAGTACAGAAGCGTAGCATGAGTACATAAACAAATATGTACCTAGTGAGTATCCCGCCTAACCTCTAAGAAGTAGTGACGAGAGGTCGACGTGATACTTACTAGGGTCAAACAAAATAAAATGAATACAGGCTGAACAGAAATAGCAGTAACTAAACAATAACAATAAGGACATGAGCTTCAAATAGCATTCTATAGTACCTTTACGTATCACCTTCCATAGCATACAAGCTACTTAGTTTCCTTCTTTTTTCATAAAATCGACAATTTTAGTTACATGGCTTCCCATTTAGCTATCAAACACATAACAAGCCGTCAACGTATGGCCGATACGATGTGAAAAGTAAATGTGCACTATCGAATGGTCGATCGGCTCGAACCATAGATGTATCTATCTGCCCCGCTCGCGAATCAAACATGCGACACGGTTAACATAATACTAAGTCTACCCCGCTCGCGAATCATACATGAGACTCGGGTTCCCGTATAATATGCATAATTAACAAGAAATTCAGGATAGTTTAGCAGGGAACATACTAGCAGAAAAAGAATCCAATAATGTCAACTTCGAATTATAACTTCCTAGGCCTTCATATGTGAGATTCAAGGATATTAGACTACTTAGGCCATATGCGAGATCGCAGATATAACACATAAAAGATGCTTGTGAGTCCTACTCTACCCGACAAGGCATAATAGTAGCTA
Source organism: Nicotiana paniculata (assembly GCA_005239505.1). Lineage (NCBI taxonomy): Eukaryota > Viridiplantae > Streptophyta > Magnoliopsida > Solanales > Solanaceae > Nicotiana > Nicotiana paniculata. The sequence goes on along the minus strand of ML357342.1, from coordinate 112,502 downwards.
TGCACAGACTCTCGTCACATCGTGCATGTGTAGCCCCAAAAATTAAGTCATATAATCATTTATAAGCACCTATGGGGACAATCCTTCTTAAAAGGTGAGAAAGGAGACTCACCTCGTGTCGAACCTACTCTCCGGGTCAAGAATGCGACCGAAACTCCGAATTCATCTCCCAAGGACTCGAAACTAGCCAAATATTGCATAAATACATGAATTTACACTCGGAAGCATGAAATTCCCATATTTAATTAACTATTTTAGCCTACTTTGAAATATCTCAAAATATACCCTCGGGCCCACATGCTCGGATTCCGAAAATTTTCGAAGAAAACACTCACCCGTAATATAAGGAGCAACATCATGAAATTTTGGTATGTTTTCATAACCAATTCCTTGGAAATTCTCCCATTTTCATAAAAACCTATATATTTGCCCTAACCCCTGATTTCTACTAATTTAGGATGTTAATTTACCTAGGGATTCAAATATTAAACCAACATTAGAGTGGAATTTACTTACCCTTCAGTAGCTAGGTCATTGGCCTCTTTTGCACGCTCAAAATCACCCAAGGAAGGAGATGAAATGTTGAAAAATGAAGGATTCCCGTATTTTAAACAACTCACTGCATACAGGGATTCCGCACCTGCGGCTCGAGGAGCGCACCTGCGAGAAAAATCTCGCACCTGCGTAAATGGGTAAGGGGGGTCTGGGTTGGCACCTGCGGAAGGGAGTCCGCACCAGCGGCTCTGCTTCTGCGATTTTTGGTCCACACTAGCGTCGAATGAGCAGCCTCACATGAGGGGCGCACCTCCGCCGCAAGGACCGCATGAGCGGTCTTGCACCTGCGACTGGGCCACCGCAGGTGCGGTTACACCAGATCTGGTGCACCAGCAGTTATAGCTACTAGTTTTTGGCCTTGTTTGTTGCCCTAGCGGCATGTTCGCCCACCCCAGACCCTGTCCAAATATACCAACAAGTCCCAAATCATCCTACGGACTTGCTCAAGACTTCGGAACACCCAAAGCAACACTAAAACTCAAAATCACACCACAAAACCCCTAGAATCAAACTTAAGAACTTTAAGTTCTTGAATTCATTAACATTGTGCCCAACCTACCTATACTACTCGGAATGACACCAAATTTCGCAAGCAAGTCACAAATGACATGACCAAACTATTTTCGGTCTCAGAATTCTGTTTGGATCTCGATAACACAAAACCACGTTCCAAACAAAAAATTGAACTTAAGGAAACTCTTATTTCATTATTGGGCATCGAACGCTCCCGGGTCATCCAAAACCCATTCAACATACGCCCATGTTCGAAATCATCATACGAAACTATCGGAACCGTTGGATCTCAATTCCGAGGTCGTTTACTCAAAATGTTGACCAAGGTCAAACTTGGCCTTCAAGGCCAACCTTAAGGAACCAAGTGTTCCTATGCCATTCTAAAACCTTCCGAATCCCAAACCACCCGTCCCCACGAGTCATAAATCATAAATGGAAATTACGGGAGTCTCATTTACGGAACAGGGTCCTAAAACGTAAAATGACCGGTCGGGTCATTACATTTTCCACCTCTTAAACAAACGTTCTCCCTCGAACAAGTCTAGAATCATACCTGAAGTGCTGAATAAGTGTGGATATAAGCTCCGCATGTCCTCCTCGGACTCCCAAGTCGCATCCTCGACGGGTTGGCCCCTCCACTGTACCTTTACGACAGAAATCCTCTTGGACCTCAACTGGCGATCAGGCTTGTAAATAATAGCAACTAGCTCTTCCTGATAACCCAACCTCTCATCCAACTGAATGGTGTTGAAATCAACCACGTGAAAGAAGTCGGTGTGGTACATCCGAAGCATGGATACATGAAAGATCGGATGAATTCCTGATATACTGGGAGGTAAAGCAAGCTCATAAGCAACATCTCCAACTTGCCTCAATACCTCTAAAGGACCTATAAACCTTGGGCTCAGCTTGCCCTTCTTCCCGAACCTCATAATACCCTTCATCGGCGAGACTTTCAACAGAACCTTATCTCCCTCCATAAATGATACATGCGCGCCTACTGATCCGCGTAGCTCTTATGTCTGGACTGTTCTGTGCAGAGCCTCTCCTGAATCAATTTCACCTTCTCCAAAGCATCCTTTACCAGGTCAATTCCATATAACATAGCCTCGCTAGGCTCATACCACCTGATAGGAGAACAACATCGCCAACCGTACAAGGCCTCAAAGGGAGACATCTCGATGTTAGACTGATAACTATTATTGTAAGAAAACTTGGCCAAAAGCAAGAACTGGTCTCACTGACCTCCGAAGTCAATCACACATACCCTGAGCATGTCCTCCAATATCTGAATTGTCCGCTCCAACTGACCATCAGTCTGAGGGTGAAATCTTGTGCTGAGATCTATTTGGGTGCCCAACTCTCTATGCAATGCTCTCCAAAAGTGCGAGGTGAACTAAGGACCTCGATAAGATATAATGGACACGGGCACACCATGCAACCGGACTATCTCCCAAATGTAGATCTGGTCCAACCTCTCAGAAGTATAAGTTGTAGCTACTAGAATGAAATGCGCCGATTTGGTCAACCTATCCATAATGACCCAAACTACTTCAACCTTCTGCAAGGTCCGAGGAAACCCAACTACGAATTCTATAGTGCTCCGGAATGGACATCTGCTGAAGTAGGCCTCCTGGTCTCTGGTGCTCATACTTAACCTGCTGGCAATTAAGACATCCACCCACATACTCCACTTTCTCCTTCATCCACCTCCACTAGAAATGCTGTTTCGAATCACGATACATCTTCATAGCACCAGGATGAACAGAATACCGTGAACTATGTGCCTCCTCAAGAATCCTCTCCCTCAGGCCATCAACATTAGGAACACATATACGGCTCTGAAGTCTCACAACAGCATCCTCGCCAATAGTAACCTCCTTGGCATCACCCTAAACCGCTGTCTCTCGTAGCTCTGCCAAGCACGGATCATCAAAATGCCGAGCCTTAATCTCCCCCAATAACGAAGACAACATGTGAAAGAACTCTACAAGGATCTGAAAGTTCCAACCCCACCAGGCGATTAGCCAAGGGGTGGATGTCCAAATCTAGGGGTCTCTTATCTGCTGCAATGTAAGCCAAACTACCCATACTCTCCGCCTTCCTACTCAAAGCATCTGCTACCACATTTTCCTTGCCCAGATGATAGAGAATGGTGATATCATAATCCTTCAGCAACTCAAGCCACCTGTGCTGCCTCAAATTTAGATCCCTCTGCTTGAACAATTGCTGCAAGCTGCGCTGGTCAGTGTAAACATCACAGGACACCCCATACAAGTAGTGCCTTCAAATCTTAAGAGAATGAACAATCGCCGCCAACTCCAAATCGTGCATAGGATAATTCATCTCATGAACCTTTAGCTAGCGCAAAGAATAAGCAATAACTCTCCCCTCCTGCATCAACACACACCCCAAGCCAACGCATGAAGCGTCTCAATATTCTGTATATATCTCAAAACCGAAAGGCAATACTAGAACTGGTGTTGTGGTCAATGTTGTCTTGATGTTATGAAAGCTCACCTCACACTCGTCGGACCATAGGAACGGGGCATTCTTCTAAGTCAATCTAGCCAATTGGGCTGTAATGGATGAAAAGCCCTCCACAATAGCCGATAGTAGCCTGCTAGACGCAAGAAACTCCTGATCTATGTAGCTGAAGTAGGACGTGGCCAACTCTGGACTACCTGAATCTTCTTAGGATCAACCTTGATACCCTCTGCGGATACCATATGTCCCAAGAATACCGCGGACTCCAACCAGAACTTACACTTTGAGAACTTAGCATATAGCTTCTGTTCTCGCAAAGTCTAGAGCACAACACTCAAATACTGCTCGTGCTCTCCCGAGTTACATGAGTAAATTAGAATGTTATCAATAAAGACAATGATGAAAGAATCAATATACAGCTTGAAAAACCTGTTCATCAAGTCCATAAATGTTGCTGGGGCATTAGTCAAGCCTAAGGAGATCACTAGGAACTCATAATGGCCATATCTCATACGAAAAGCAGTCTTTGGAACATCTGAGTCCCGAATCTTAAGTTGGTGGTACCCCGACCTCAAGTAGATCTTAGAAAACACCGGAGCATCCTTCAATTGGTCAAACAAATCATCGATGTGCGACAATGGATGATTTTTCTTAATGGTGACCTTGTTCAACCGGCGGTAGTCAATACACATCCGCATAGACCCATCTTTTTTCTTTACAAATAGCACTGGAGCACCCTACGACGATACACTCGGTCTGATAAATCCCTTAGCCAATAAATCCTCAAGCTGCTCTTTCAATTTATTCAACTCTTTCGGAGCCATACGGTACGGAGGAATAGAGATAGGCTGGGTGCTTGGAGCTACATCAATACAGAATATCACGATATGGAGGCATGCCTAGAAGATCTGAAGGGAATACATCAACAAACTTTTGAACCACTGGCACTGAATCGATCGTTGGAGACTCGACGGTGGTGTCCCGCACATAAGTAAGATAGGCCAGACAACCCTTCTCGACCATATGTCAAACCTTCAGGAAGGAAATAACCCGACTAGCTGCACTAACTGAGGAACCTCTCCACTCCAGCCTAGGAAAGTCGGGCATGGCTAGAGTAACCGTTTTGGCATGGTAATCTAGAACGACATGATAAGGAGATAGCCAATCCATGCCTAGAATAACCTTGAAATTAACCATGTCAAGCAACATGAGGTCCGCTCTGGTATCAAACCCACAAAATGTAACCATACAAGACCGATAAATCCGATCTACCGCCACAGAATCACCCACAGGAGTGGACACATAAATAGGAGAACCCAAGGACTCGCGAGGAGTACCCAGGAAACGAGAAACTAAGGCTGATACATATGAATAAGTGGATCCTGGATAAAATAACACTGATGCCTCTTTACCACATACTGAAATAATACCTGTGGTCACGGTGTCTGAGGCCGCTGCATCAGATCAGGCCGAAATAGCATAGAATATAGCCGGAGGACCGGACGACTAACCTCCGCTAGAACTAATAGGAGCTGACTGAACTCTCCCCGTCTGGCCTCCACCTCTAGGACGACCCCTATCGGCCTGTCCTCCACCTCTAGGTGGCCGGATTGCTGATGCTAGACTCATAGGCTGATAACCTTGATGTACTGCCTTGCCCCGAAACCTGGGACAAGTCCTCCTAATATGGCCTAGGTCCACGCACTCATAATTTCCCCTTGGTGCCATGGCCTGCTGCCCTGAATGAGAAGAACCCCGGATAGTTGGGGGACGGTGAGAACTCACTGGCATAGCACTAAAGTAAGGACTAGAAATCCTCAGATGACCGAAATACCCGCTGGAGGAACACTGAATGGTTGGTGGGCGATATGAATTCTCCGGCATGGCGCTAAAACAAGGAATTGCTGGAACACCACGAGGAGGTGGTGGGGGTGCTGAATATGGGGTTTGCTGGGCTGGCCCCTACTGAACTGACCTTTGCCCCTAGTTGGACCACCTCTAAAATCCCCGAAAAATCTGGCTCTCTTATCCTGCCGCCCCTGTTTTCTTATCCTACAAGCTGGTAAGGAGTCCCCATCTCAACCTCTTGGTCCATGTTGGCCCTAATGCCTGGATGTGACCCAACTACAAACCTCCACACTTTGTCAGCATCAATAGGAAGTATCATGAGTGCATGACAGGACATTTCAGAAAACCTGGCCTCGTAGTCTGTCACTGACATCTGACCCTGCTCCAGCTGCTCAAACTAGTACCGCAGCTCTTCCCTCTCACAGGGTGGAATGTATCTGTCCAAGCACAACTGAGTGAACTGCTCCTAATTTATAGGAGGGGAATTTGCCGGTCTACCAGGAATATAAGAATGCCATCATCTTCCCTCCAACTGGAAGGTAGTGAAGTCAACTCCATGGGACTCTAATATCCTCATGTTGTGCAGTTTGTCCCTGCACCTGTCAATAAAGTCTTGGGCATCGTCGCCTCACTTACCCCAGAAGATAGGAGGGTGCAATCTAGTCCATCTATCCAATAACTTCGGCGGATCGCCGTCCGCAGCTGGTCTGGGCTCATGTGCTGTTGCTACAGGACGGGCCTCGCCCACAGGAAATGTACCCGGGGTCTGATATACTGCCGCTGCATGTCCTATGGCCTGCATATCCATGAACCGCATCATACGGCACATGAACTTTTGGAAGCCTAGCGCAGTCATAAAGTCCACCGGAGCAGGATCTGCTGGGGGCATCTCGCCCTGCTCCTCCGTAATGGGGTCCTCTGCTGATTGTGCAACTGGAATAGCTCTGGGATGCCATCATCCCCTACCTTGAGCCGGTGCCCTCCCCCGGCCTCGGACGACGGGGTTAGCAGCATCTCACGGGTCTGGAAAATCGGTTGCACGCATCCTCACCATTTGTGAGAGAATAGAAGAGTGTTATTAGTATGCCATCAACTGCACGATAGAAGATGAATAAAGAGAGGTTTTCTAACACCCTATAGCCTTCTGAAGGTAACTACAGACGTCTCCGTACCGATCCGCAAGACTCTAATGGGTCTGCCTGTGACTCGTGAGACCTACGTGAACCTAGAGCTCTGATATCATGTTGTCACGACCCAAATTCCTACTCAGGTCGTGATGGCGTCCAACACCGTGGTCGAGCAAGCCAACGTTTGATTTACTAGTGAAATTCCTTTATAAGACAAAACGTCCCAACATTTACCAAATTTTAAGTTTAACACGTTAAGTGGAAACAGATAAATTAACCAACTTAAGCAAAAGTAGCCATAAAGGATCCTGAACAAATACATATATATAGTCTGTAAAATATAATGTCTACTACGTTTGTGCCAGGAACTAGTGTCACGAGTCTACAGGCGAACTAGTAGAATATACAAAGGATGTAATAAATTATTATACCGTCTGAACGAAGTAGACATGAAAAATCAAAAGAGGACTCCATAGTACTGCTGAGAATCGCCAAGGGAAGCAGCTCACCGTGGAGTCAAGTCCAATATATATCTCAGGATGGAGCTCCAGTATGATAACCAAATGCACCAGCTTCAGAACCAGTACAATTAAGTACAGAAGTGTAGCACGAGTACATAAGCAAATAGGTACCCAGGGTATCCCGCCTAACCTCAAAGAAGTTGTGACGTGAGGTCAACATGATACTTACTAGGGCCAAACAATATAAATTGAATACAGGCGGAACAAAAATAGCAGTGACTAAACAATAACAATAAGGACAGGAGCATCAAATAGCATTCTATAATACCTTTACGTATCACATTCTATAGCATACAAGCTACTTAGTTTCCTCCTTATTCATAAAATAAACAAGTTTAATTACAGGACTTCCCATTTAGCTATCAAACACATAACAAGTCGTGAACGTGCGACCGATACGACGTCAAAAGTAAATGTGCACTGCCGAAGGGTCGATCGGCTCGAACCATAGATGCATCTATCTGCCCCACTTGCGAATTGAACATGCGACGCGGTTAACATAATACTAGGGCTATCCCGCTCACGAATCATACATGTGATTCGGGTTGCCGCATAAATATACATAATTAACAAGAAATTTCGGATAATTTAGCAGGGAACATACTAGCAGAAAAAGAATCCAATAATGTCAACTTCGAATTATAACTTCCTAGGCCTTCATATGTGAGATTCAAGGATAGTAGACTACTTAGGCCATATGCGAGATCCCATATATAAAAAATAAAGCATGCTTGTGAGTCCTAATCTATCCGACAAGCCATAATAATAGTTACGCACAGACTCTTGTCACTTGATGCATGCGTAGCTACCGCAATTCAGCCATATAATAATTTATAAGAACCTTGGGGACAATTCCCTCTTACAAGGTTATAAAAGATACTCACCTCATGTCGAACCTACTCTCCGGGTTAAGACTTCGGCCGAAATTCTGAATTCATCTCTCAAGGAATCGAAACTAGCCAAACATTGCATAAATATATTAATTTACACTCGGAAGCATGCAATTCCTATATTTAATTAACTATTTTATCATACTTTGAAATATCTCAAAATACACCCCCAGGCCCACATGCTCGGATTCCGAAAATTTTTTAAGGAAACACTCACTCGTACTCTGAGGATCAACATCTTGAAATTTTTGTATGTTTCATAACCAATTCCTTGGTAATTCTCCCATTTTAATAAAAACAAAGATTTTAGCCCTAACCCATGATTTCTACTAATTTAGGATGTTAATTTACCTAGGAATTCAAATATTAAACCAACATTAGGGTAGCTAGGTCATTGGTCTCTTTTGCATGCTCAAAATAGCCTAAGGAAGGAGATGAAATGTTCAAAAATGGAGGATTCCCGTGTTTTAAATAAGTCACTGCCTACAAAGATTCCGCATCTGCGGCTCGAGGATCGCACCTACGGTCTTGCGCCTGCGAGAAAAATCTCGCACTTGCATAAATGGGTAAGGGGGGTCTAGGCTCGCACCTGCAGAACGGAGTCCGCACCAGCGGCTCCGCTTCTGCGCTTTTTGGTCTGCACCTGCGTCGAATGGGTAGCCTCACCTGGGGGCCACACATGTGATGCAAGGACCGCAGGAGCGGTCTCGCACTTGCGACTGGGCCACCGCAGGTGCGGTTACACCAAATTTGGTGCACCAGCAGTTATAGCTGCTGGTTTTTGGCCTTGTTTGATGCCCGAGCAGCATTTGGGTCCACCCGAGCCCCTGTACAAATATACCAACAAGGCCCAAATAATTCCTACAGACTTGCTCGAGCCTTCAGAACATCCAAAACAACGCTAAAATTCAAAATCACACCTCAAAACCCCTAGAATCAAACTTAAGAACTTAAAGTTCTTGAATTCGTTAACAATGCGCCGAACCTACCTATACTACTCATAATGACACCAAATTTTTGCAAGCAAGTCACAAATGACATGAAGGAACTATTTCCGGTCTCGAAATTTCGTTTGTATCTCGATAACACAAAAACACGTTCCAAACAAAAATTTGAACTTAAGGAAACTCTTATTTCATTATTGTGCACTGAATGCTCCAGGATCATCCAAAACCCGTTACGAATATACGCTCAAGTCCCAAATCATCACACAAAGCTACCGGAATCGTCGGATCTCGATTCCGAGGTCGTTTACTCAAAATGTTGACCGAAGTCAAACTTGGCCTTTAAGGCCAACCTTAAGGAACCAAATGTTCCTATACCATTCCAAACTCTTCCGAATCCCGAACCACCCATCCCCACGAGTTACAAATCACAAAAGGAAATTACGAGAAGTCTCATTTAGGGGAACGAGGTCCTAAAACGCAAAACGACTGGTCGGGTCGTTACAGGCGGTGGCATCAGAAGCTACGTGAATAACTTTCATAGTGCAGGTATTACTAAAACCTAGTAGATGTTTCAATTGATTGTGGTCAATTACATATTATAGCAGTATACGGTATAGGAATAATGGCTATGCCCTAATTAATAGACATAATAACTATATAATGATGAATTGGTAATGATGATATAATGATTGAGGATTAAATTAAGTATAAATTTAAGTGTGCTATGCTATGGAAGAATATTTTTCCTTACTGGTTCCGCTACTGCATAGTTTAGGGGACATTATTAAGAAAAGCTTGATATTATAGACAAAGCCTTGTAATATTGCATTTTGGAGTCAATTAATTTGCATAGGGAATTCATGGGATGTATATTTAGTGTCAGTTTAGTTACATTACACATTCATGTAATTAGAATTGAATAATTCAACTAGTGAATAGCTACAGTTATATTAATGAGTCGTGGAGTCCAGTATGCTCAAGAATATTTTGAATTTATTGAGTTTTACTTCCACGAATATTTAAGGGATTAGTTGAATTGTTAGCGAATCACTTATTGAGTTGTTATAATATAATTATGAGATAACTCTGACTAGCAAAATCCATAGTATTATTCTGATTATGATTAGATTCGGAGCTTTTGGAGATTGAGTTGAGGGACGAGGGCATCCAGACGGGCGTGTGGGTGTATACCTCGAGGCATCGAGACTTGGTCCGTCCCATGAGGCCTCATGTCCATCATCTGTGTTTACGTAGTTACTTATTGTTGAACTTGTCTGCCTTCATGTTAGAGATCATGCATAAGCTTTATTCATGCTAATATTATTTTTAGGGCTGCTTATCGGGCGGATCGGACGGTTATGTACTCTTAACGGTTTGGCTTATCGGTTATCGGCGTTCGAATATATTAATTCGCTAGCCACACGATAAGATATCGAACGGTTATCGGGCGGTTTATCGGCCTAGTTGTCCTTCTAACCTGTTGTGTCTATATCAATAGCCTGCCCAAGAATCGCATTTTCAGAGTTATACTGGTTATGAATCCAATCATCAAAAATTCTACATTTACCTAAAAGTCTGCATTCTTGACAATTGATCTCGTTTCTGCAGCTTAGGTAGTACCCAATATTGAGCAAATGTCGCCACCTTTGCCATCTCCAGTAACTATGAGCAATTGAGAAATTACAATTGAAGATTTATAAGTTGAGACACTTGAGCGACAAGCTAGAGTTTGAAATGTATTAAGTGGTTGACAATGAAATAATTCCTGGTGAAGCAAGGCACAAATGCTCACAAGCGTACATGTACATACACACAAATGTACATAGTATATATCAGTAAGCATTAAGAGGCAGAAACGAGCTATCTCCATCATAATTCAATTGCCAGTAAGAGACGAGGTTTCCAAATATATATATATTTAACGGGTTAACGGTTTATTCGATAAGAAAATTAAATAATCCGCCCGCAAACCAATAAGCCATAAATAATAAAATTTCAATATGTTTCCGATCCATTAAACCTATAACCACATACAAATAACCCGTTAAGCCACTTTTGCGGTTCGGTTTTGTACACCCCTAATTATTTTTACTCAGTCATAGAAATTATTGTACAAGTTTATCCCAGTCTCTATTATTTGTGAATATATTTATCCCAGTCTCTATTATTTGTGAATATACCGTGATACTTGATGTGGACTGTGTTCCCCTATTGATTAATGATGGTGAGGCTAGTGAGGTACATGATTGAGTAAGGACGAGGGCCTGGTTGTGAGGATATTAATATCATATCGCGTGAGATGTCCATGTAGCACGTGAGTTGACCGTGTGGGTCCACGTATTGACACCATAGCACGTGAGTTGTTCGCGTAGCACGTGAGTTGACCGTGCAGATCCAGGTATTGATATTATGCCACGTGAGATGTTTGTGCTTAGTGTTTGAGATTTAGGAGACCCTCCGGAGTCTGTTCACACCCCTAGTAAGCGCAGACTGTTGAGTGTTGAGTGCTGAGTGCGATTGCTGAGTGATGGAGTGACATTGATGTGAGGTTGCATTTACTTTTGTTGTTGTTGCATTTATCTGTTAAATTTCCGTGTTATTTACTGAGTTATGGATGTTACCAGTTTATTCATGTTATTTTTAAATGGTGAAAATGAATAATTGGATTGTTTTTCTTAGCTCGTCCCTACTACTCAGTTCCTTAGATATTTTTATTACTACTGAATCGGTTGTACTCATACTACACCCTGCACTATATGTGCAGATCTAGGTGTGTTGGAAGGTGGCGATCGTTGATTTTAGGCCGACTATCTGTGGAGGCTGCAAGGTAGCTGCTAGCGTCCGCAAGAGCTTGTTACTCCTTTTGTTATTTCTTCTTTTAGATAGTTTATATATTTTAGTTCATATATTTAGACACTCATGACTTAGTGACACCCCGATGTTTGGGGCCATTTTCGCACTTTATATAAATATTATTTAGAGTTGATTTAGTTTATGAGAACTTTAAATATTGATATTGTTTTATTCAATACTTGAAATCAATCAATAGTAATATTTCGGGAAGTAGGCTTTCCTAGTAAGACAATAGGCGCCATCGCGACTATGTTTGGATTATGAGTCGTGACAAGGTGGGATTAGAGCATAGGTTACATAGGTCTCACGAGTCATGAGCAGGTATAGTAGAGTCTTGCGGATCGGTACAGAGACGTCTGTACTTAACTTCGAGAGGCTGCAGAACCTTTAGGAAATTTAACATTTTTGGATTCTTATCGTGCGTTTTGTGTATTCTAGTAACTGAATATTTGTTATTTCATTCTCTCACAAATGGTGAGGACTTGTGCTACTGGTCAGGAGGGACAGTCTTCAGCTCGGGCAGTGAGAGGCTGAGGACGCGGTAAAGGTCGTGGTAGGGGCAGAGATATCACCGGCGTAGCAGCTGGGGCAACACCTATAGATCCCCCAGTTGTTCCCGCTCAGGATCAGATCCCCGAGGTAGAGGTTCCGACGGGACCAGCTTAGGCATCACCTGTGCCTATTGTTATTCCAAGACATCAGGGCCTTGCTCAGGCGGCTTTAGTTACTATGGGCGCAGTTACTTCTCAGGTTGGGGGAGGCACTCAGACTCTCGTTGCCGGCACACATGAACAGGTTGTTCAGGGACATCAGACACGGGGGGCACCTCCAGCCTAGACAGTTGCACCTATTCATGATTTTGTGGTTCCAGTTGTGAACAACTAAGTTTTGACCACACCCAAATTCTAAACTAGTGTAAAATTTCTTTTAGGTACAATCTTGATATTTTAAAACTTTTATCTTATTTTTAATAGGTTTTATTTGAGAAAGTTAAAAAAAATATTCACATGCTTATAGAATAAATTTTATTCCTCATAAAGAGAAAAAGAAAATTTACAAAAATATATGGTTTCTTTTAATTCGAATTATAATAAATAGGTTAGTTTAGCTTTAGTATATTTTGGGTATCATTTAATTATAGTGTAAATATTTAGTTTGCCTATATTATTTTAGTCCAAATATTAGGTAGTTAATTTTCTTATCTCTATGTTTTATCTTTTAAAGGAATAAACAAAAAGAAGAAGAAGAAGAAGAAAAAATAACATAAACCAAAAAATTAATTCCTATATAATAAAATTAATCACTATCTCACGTGCCAACCCTCCAATTCTTTCACCGACACTCAACATATACACATTCTTACACCACTTCACAACCATTAGTTTTCTAAGCACTATAAAAAAAAAATTCATCCACTACACAACGGAAGCTAAACGAAAAGAAGAAAGGAAAAAAAAGAGATAGAAAGAGGCGAGAGAGAAAGGGCTGGGAAAGGAACAAAAAGAAAAAGAGAAGGGTATCTGAAGAGAAAAGCACAGGGGATTTGGAGAACCGAGCAGAGGAATGAGAGTGAACAACCATGTAATCTTCCACCATTTTCACTCAAAGACTCACCTCAAAATAGCCATGAACACCACCTAAAGTTCAGATCCAAATAACCACCAAAAATCCTCTTTTTCCTCCATCAAACCACCATTGAAATACCTCTAAAAACCAGTTTTTTTTAAACCTTAAACTCACCCCAAAACTAACCTCAAAAAGCCACCTTCAATCACTGTTGATTCTCTCTTTAGTCGAGGAGGTTTAACTGTAACGGTTGTGAGGTTGTCGCTCGGGTTTCGGTCTCGCAATCAAGATCCTGTTCTATGTTATGTCATTTGATCTGTTCAGTTAAATACTTTGGAGGTCCATATCTTGTCCTCTTTTTAATTAATGCGTTTTTTTTATGCCACTCTTGGTTGAATAAAATAATGCTCTTCATATTGATATCTTCTAGTATGCCTATTTCAATGTTTGTTTTTATGATAATTTGTTTTTGACAGTAATACATTTGATCTGTTAGTTTTGTTTACTCTGTTATTTTTTTATTCAAGTGTTTAGATATGTTGTTATTGTGTATATGATTTCAAGTGCCATCAAGTTTTGAAGTTGAAAACAAGACTTCCATAGTTTAAGCTTGATTAAAGCAGTAATGTATTGGAGTTGGCCATGAGATTCAGGTTTGGATTAATGAAAAGCAAATATGAATGATTGAATAATAGAATGGTACTAGTAGTAACTTTAAAATTAATTTTAGAATTTAAGTGTTGGGTTCTATTCGATATTGCTTGGTAATTTGGCAACGCAAGAATCATGTTGTTCTCTGGCCATTATTGTATATAATGTGTGGACTTTAAGAAGGACAAATAATAAAATTTTCCAGGCCCATAATGATTAATATTCACAAACTAGCTCATCTTTCCATAATTAATTGACCTTGTTTTTTTTTTTACAATAGTTCCCATAATTCATGAATATGTTAGTATGCTTTTAGACACATTTTTTATGTACTATCGTGATTGTGTACACGTTTGCGTGACATAATTATGATTTCCCTAAAATAAATTCAAGGTACGCGTTCGCGCGACTTTGACCAAATTTTTTCTTAAATAAATACGCGCGGCATGATTCTTGACACGCAAGTTAAACGAGTATACGTACGCGTAACTCGTATTAAGATGATTATTTAAATACAATAATTGAGTAATTAAAAGCGGTAAAAGTAAAAATGCACATAGGTCCTAAAATGAATTATTAAAAATTTTAAACCAAGTATGAATTGTTAAGTGACCGTGCTAAAACCACGGTACTCAGGAGTGCCTAACACCTTTTCCCGGGTTAACAGAATTTTTTATCCAGTCTTCTGGTTTAGCAGACTTTTTAAACTGAGGCAATCTTCCTCGGCTTGGGATTTTAAAATAAATGGTGACTCGGAACACCGTAAATAAAGAATTCCGAATGGCGACTCTGAAATTAAATAAATGATCCCAAATCGAATAATTTCACTTAGATTGGAAAAACTCTCCATTTCCCCCTTCAGGAAAAAAGAGGTGTGACACAAGTCATGCCTGATGACGAGCAGTGTAGGTTGGGGAGGTTCGAGAGACTCCAGCCTCCGTCATTTAGTGGCGCTGAGGGTGAGGATGCGTAGGGTTTCATGCACAAGTATCAAAGGATACTTCAGACCACGGGTATTATTGAGACCAGTGGGGTCTTATTTACTACTTTCTAGTTTTCTAGGGCTTCACATAATTGGTGGGAGGCTTACAAGAGACGTAGGATGGTTGGCGCAGTGCCTCTTTCCGCGCAATAGTTCTCCACTCTCTTTCTAGAGCAGTTTGTACTGAGTCCCACAGAGAAGAGCTTCACAAGAAATTTGAGCAGCTTCGTCAGGGTGAGGTGTCTATTACTCAGTACGAGATGCGGTTCTTCGAGTTGGCTCGTCATACGGTCAGGCTGGTTCCGTCAGACTGAGAGAGGATCAAGATATTTGTAGATGGTCTCATTTTTCAGCTTCGGTTATATATGACTAGAGAGAGTATCTGGTGCTACCTTCGATGAGGTCATCGACATTGCTCGACAAATTGAGATGGTTCGAGGTCAGGAGAGGGCTGAGAGAGAGGCTAAGAGGCCTCGTAGCCAGGGTTGTTTCAGTGGTGCTCCTCAGGGAAGTCAGTTTCAGCGGGACCAATTTCAGCAGAGTCAGTCATCATTCAGTGCATTGCCAGCGCAGAGTTCTCATTATGCCCTCCCGCTAAAGTATCATTATGTAATTCTCTTGTACATAGGGAGAAGAAGTATCACCAGATGAGAGGTTGTTTTCGAGTGCGGGGATTTAGGAAACATTGCGAGATATGGACGACGACACCAACATCAGTTCCTCCAAAACCCGCTCAACAAGCTAGGGGTGGAGTTCAGCCAGATAGGGGCCGAGCGCAGTCAACTATGGGTCGCCCAGGAGGGGGAGGCAGATTAAGGGGTGGACAGGCCCGTTTCTATGCCCTTCCAGTTAGGCCATACACTATTTCTTCAGATGCTGTGATTTCAGGGATGTTCTTTTGTTGGACTCATTCGAGGACGAACGTTTGTTTAAGTGGGGGAGAATGTAATAATCCAAAATATTTTATATACTTATTAATTAGGAGATTGGAGCACTAATTTAATTTGTAGATATTGGGGTCAAATATTAAGTTGTGGAAGGAAATTTTGTTACTATATGAGATATGGTACAAAATAAGTGGTTAGTGGATAATTATTAGTTTTTTCTATACTTATAAGTTTATTTGGGGTTATTTGTTAAATAAATAGGAGTGGGCTAAGAGCTATTAGTATAATGACCCCGTCGCTCGTTCAGTAGAATTCACACTGTTATTCCTATTTCTGTCTTGTTATGCATTGGTTAGTGGTTTATCATGTGTTGGAGTTGGATGGTTCCGGTTCGGAGTGGTTGTAATGAAAATTGAGACACTTAGTCTCTTTAAGTAGCCTTATAGTTGGAAAAGTCAACTAAGAGTTGATTTATTGGTAAACGACATCGGAATGCGGATATTATGGCTAGTATAGCTTCGTTAGGTGATTTGGGACATAGGAGTGTGTTCGAAATGTAATTCTGATGTCCGATGTAGAATTAGGCTTGAATTAGCGAAAGTTAATTTTGGCAATTTCCAGTCCGCAATGGAAAATAGGCTATCAAGGTCGGAATGCAATTCCGGAAGTTTGAAAAGGTTCGTAATTTGATTTTGGATGTGTGTGCAAAATTTCAGGTGAATCGAATGTGTTTTGGATGGTTTCGGTATCTATGGTGAATTTTAGTAATTTCAAAGTTCATAAGCTTGAATTTGATGTGATTTTGGTGTTTTTGCATTATTTTTGGTGTTTTGAGGGCTCGACTGAGTTTGAATTAGGTATTAGGATTGGTTGATATGTTTGGTTGAGGGCTCGGGTGCCTCGGGTGTGTTTCGGATGCTCAAACGGGCATTTTTGGGGCCTTAAGTGTTTCTAGTTTTTCTGGTTTTTATGCAGCAGGTAATTCCTCTATGCGATCGCGTAGAGCAAGTTGGGGCAGGCAAGATTTTACTCTCCGTGATCACATAAGGGAGTTTGAGATCGTAGTGTTTGGGCAGCTTAGTCAATTGCGATCATGTGGGAGTCCTTGCCTTCGCATAGAGGAAGCTAGGCGTCAGGTGTTGAGCGTATCTCTATGCGGTCGCTTAAAGCCAACCGCGATCGCGTAGGTTGAGTTGGTTAAGGTATGCGATCGCGGGTAGGACCCTGCGTTCACATAGAAGGAATTATGGGGGAGTGTTTGTTACTCTCTACGATCACGACTGGAAGTTCGCGATCGCAATGAAGAAAAGACTGGGCAGTGTTTAAATAGCTAATTCGCGACCCTTCTTAAGTTTTCCACCATATTTGAACGAGATTGAAGCTCTTGCGAGTGATTTTTGAAGAAACAAAAGAGGAATCACTTGGAGGTAATATTATTTACTTCTCAACTCGTTTATATGTGATTAAAGGCCTAATTAGTGGTGAAAATTTGGTGGAAAATCAGTGCAAAATAGGTAATTAGGGCTTGAAACTAAGAGAATTTAAAATGGGAATTTGAGGGGTTATTTGGACTCCAATTTCAGTGTTCTTGGTATGTATAGACTAGTGGGAGGATGTGGATCATTGTGATGTAAATTATTTTGAGTTCGGAGATGTGGTCCCCGGGGTCGGGTTTGGACTATTTCGGGAATTGTGCCTAATTTTGATATTTTTCAATTGTGGTCCATCTCCCTAACATATTTTGATCTGATAAATCTGATTTTGATAGATTCAGAGCATTTGGGAGCCGATTCGAGGGGAAAGAGTATCGCGGAGTAGCTTTTCAGGCTGGTTTGAGGTAAGTAATGACTTTAAATCTTGTCTTGAGGGTATGAATCCCCGGACATAGCATCTTCTCACTTGTTGTGAGTGACACACACACTGGATGACGAGTGGGTGGCTAGGTGGCGTTCATTGATTAGGGATTTGGACTTGGTCCTTCCCGTGGCAATTATGATTTGCGTAATTATTTCTAAATCATATGATAAATTGTCTTTTAAGACTATTACTATATATTTGGGTTGTACGCCATATTTGGGGCCTTGTGCCGACCTGTTTGGACCCCTTGGGGGCAATTTACGACTATTCCTCGCTATGTTGATTCATGTTTTACACTAAGTCATGCTATGTTTAACTGATTTCAAAACTCGGTCTTATTTACATTGTTTTGTGATTTAAAATGATATTTTGCGTCAAGTACCCCCTTTTACTGATAGCCCAAGCCCTTTTTTGTAAGGTTTCTGACTGAGTGAGGCTGAGGGCCTATACTGTTTATGGTGTCGAAGTGAGGGCAAGTGCTTGATGGTGAGGATATGATATTGGATCAGGCTACATGCCGTAGCAATATAGAGTTTGGGCTGTAGCAGCCCTCCAGAGTTTGTACACCCTCAGTGAGCGCAGGTACCTACTGAGTGCGTGTGTCAAGTGCCGAGTGCCGAGTGCCGAGTGCCGAGTGATGAGTGATTGGGAGTCATGAGTGATTGTGAGGTGATGAGTGACTGATACTGAGTGATTGTGAGGTGCTGAGTGACTGATTCTGAGTGATGTTTTGCCCGAGGGGCGGTTTATGGTACTTGTTTTACCTGAGCGACTATTTATGATTCATTTCATCTTTAAACCAATACTTTTCAGGTATTTTACTAAATTCATTGGAAATTTCTCTTTTTAAAAAAGTTTTTACTGAAATTGGCTTTTAAGGCGTACTGATTTAAGGTATACACTGCTGGAAAGAAAGACTATTTATTGTGACTTGATGATTTGATCTTGTGTGTTTTCTTGCTGTTCATGACCTAATTTATTTTTATTACTACTAAGTTGGCGTACTCATCATTACTCCCTGCACCTATGTGTGCAGATTCAGGTGTTGGTTCAAAGCATTAGCCATATTATTACGCACTGAGCTGGAGTAGGGACATCGAGGTAGCTGTCAGCGTCCGTAGCATCTCTGTTTTCCCTTTCTTTATTTTGTACTTAGTACTTCGTTCTGAGACTTGTATTATGACAGTAGTATTATTTGTATCCTTTTTAGATGCTCGTGACTTGTTGGCTCCAAATCATGGGGTATGGGTGTATATTGTTCCGCTTGGTTTGTTTTGCTTAAAAATTCAAAGATTTGTATATGTTTTATGATATATTGATAATCATTAGGAAATTTTGAAAAGAAAAATGTAATTATATGATTGTTGGCTCGCCTAGTTCCATGATAGGCGCTATCATGGCTAGTTAGGGATTTGGGGTCGTTACAAGTTGGTATCAGAACACTAGGTTACATAGGTCTCAACGATCATGAGCAGGTTTAGTAGAGTCTTGCAGATCGGTTGTTACACCCCGCAATATTACATCTCGCAGTATTATATTACGACAATGTCACCCTGTTGTACTACATTACGATGATGTTACGCTTCACAGTAATAAGTTACGAAGATGTTGCACCCTGTAGTAATGTACGTTAAATTTGTCGTAAGGTAATTGACATCAGTCCAAGTAAAAACAAAATTTGGGTATTATATTTATTATGCTATTTCAGACAAGGGATAAGTAAATTCGTTAAGGTGAAAGAGTAAGAAAATCGAAAAAATGAGTTTCATCGAAGTATGGCATTTTGGGATAATATATGGCCCGAACTAAAATTCCATGTATTTATAGACCAGTACCATACAAAGTAACACATGACCATAATAGTAGTGTATAAGATATGTTAAAAGTAAGCAGTATTTTAAGTAAGTTGAGATAATTCTTAATTAAGTGGGTAATTGGTTAATTATTGGGCAATGAATATTACCTAATGAATTGGAGATATATTGGATAAGTACTAAAGAGCATGAGGTGGCAGCCCCATGCAAACCAAGTGACTCACAACTTAAAATGGAAAGTTGCTATCTTAAATGTCATATACGTGACACTTACGTTGGTATATTACAAGTTTGGCATTGGGGCTTCAGTAGCCTCAAAATTATCAAGGTAAGCTTATAGCTTTCTTCATAAACTCAAACATTTGCAAGAAAAAAAGTTAATCTCACTCCAACAAGAACGGACATTAATCTTGAAACATAGCACCGTAGCAATGTGAGATTTTTTGATTCTAAAGGAGTACGGTGCAACCTTTTCCAAGAACATCATACAGATTTTTCCCTACTTCAGGTATGTTAAGGATATCCCTTCTTTCTTTTGGCATGGTCAAAATTATACGGAATAAACGAGCAAACTCATGGTTTCCATAAATTACTCTATTCATAGAAATACTAGGGGTGTCTATATTCTTTATTCACCGTGTGAATTATTATTATCTTCTGTTCATGGGACTCGAAAATACATATGTTGGTAAAGTTTATTTCATGATATTAATCAGAGGCATAATGTCCTTATGACCTACCGAAAGATTTTATTGACGTATTTCATATGCATTTCATGCATTTACATATGCACATTAACCCATGACCAGATGGCGTTATATACGCGTATATATATATAAATATATGTATATGGGATATGGAAAAAGGTTACGGCGTTATATACGCACCACCACCTGATCATCTGGTATATGATGATGATGATGTTGCCCACAGTTGCTGAAATATGGTTCAAACGGCGTTATATACACGTATAATGTATGTATATTCAAACATCGTTATATACGCGTATATATGTATGTATATATATGTATATGGGATGTGGGAAAGGTTATGGCGTTATATACGCACCACCACCTGATCAGCTGGTATACGTTGATGATTTGCCCACAGTGGCCAATATGATATGATGGGATGCCCTCAGAGGCTGATGATGTTATGAAACATATACCTATGCACGACATGACATTCATATGCATATGCATGATGCTAAAAGTGATTTATTATTTTCACAGTTATCTAGACATACAGATTGAGTCAATTACTCTAAATCTATTTCATGTCTCTTATGTATTTATTTATGTGCCTTACATACTCGGTACATTATTCTTACTGACGTCCCTTTTGCCCGGGATGCTACATTTCATGCCAGTAGGTCCCGATAGATAGGTCGAGAGCCCTACAAGTAGGCTATTTGCTCAGCAGAAGATGTTGGTGCGCTCCATTTGCTTCGGAGTCGCTTGTTTGGTTAGTATGATTTTGACGGGTATTGTTTGGTATGGTGGGACCCTATCCCGACCTTTACGACATTTATGTACTCTTAGAGGCTTATAGAAATATGTCGTGTACGTAAAAGATTGTACGGCCTTATTGGCCCATGTTTTGTGCTTATAAATGATTATGTTGGCCTATTAGGCTCGTATGTCACGTGTATATGATGATGTAAT
Organism: Nicotiana paniculata; assembly: GCA_005239505.1. NCBI lineage: Eukaryota > Viridiplantae > Streptophyta > Magnoliopsida > Solanales > Solanaceae > Nicotiana > Nicotiana paniculata. Next base: position 91,340 of record ML357342.1, on the reverse strand, counting down.
AAGAAAGATACGTTACGTTGGTACTCGGTCGAGTAAGGTACCGGGTGCCCGTCGCGGCCCATCGGTTTGGGTCATGAGAGAAGTGGTATCATAGCAGTTCTGTCCTATGGAGTCTACAAGCCGTGTCTAGTAGAGTCTTGTTTATGGGTGTGTCGTGCACTACACGTATAAGCAAGAGGCTACATGGCATTTTGGATTGTCACTCGTTCTTCTTACTCTAGATCGTGTGGTAGAGCTCACTTATAAGAATTCAAATTCCGAAATTCTATTTTTATTTGTAATAAGACGATGCCTACGTTCAGAAAGATGATCGATAAGAGATATAGATGTGGAAGTGTTGAATTAGAGTAACTCGACTTTGTATCATGCTTATGATAAGTAAACATATGGTCTTCAGTAGATCATGTGTGCACTAAGATGTGTAAGCCTCTTAATAAGGATCCCTAAGGCAAGAATGCCTATCTACTCTTATGATAAAAATGAAAAAAAGGATTGAAAAGTAGACATAAGTTCCAGCAAGTAACAAAAGTAAGGTGAAAAAGGCTACGAGGTACCCAGTTAATGAAGATTATCGGTATTTTCAACTCAGGCAGAGAAATATAAGCATTTTGAGTCACCTTCAATTGTAATAGAGGTATGTACAATTGGCCACACCCATCTCATTTATGACATGTGGAAGGTAACAGAAGTAGTATAAGAGAAGGACGGATATCAAGATCCGGTTGGGGTTAGAGTGACTCAAAATGGTGGATGAAATGGTTGCGTTAGTTGACATTTCTGAAGGATATTGCAAATATGCTAATAGATCTCCTTGTGAGACACCCAGATGGTGCCCAGTAAAATAGCACAACTAGATATGAGTACTACAACAATTGGCATTGGACGCCTTGGAAGAATAAATATTACCTTAGTGTGGTTCCCCGTCCCAAGTAGGGCGAGAACATTGAGCAAACCTTAAGAGCTACTAGATGGAGCAAAGGGGAGCTAAAAGAAAAAGAACTTCTTGTTAGAGTTTTCAGAATAAGGTGATAGGCGTAAATTTTAGCAGAGAAATAAAAAGAGAGTTAATGAAGAATTATGTGTAAAATGTGATACATGGATGACAACGGTAGGTCAAAAAGATGACGGTATTACAAAGTCTATAGTTAAGTGAAGGAAAATACGAGAGGTGACAGGCCTTGAGACAACAAAAGAGTATAGGCCATAAAGTCAAATGCTCACTTCAAGAAATAAGTTCGTGACTCCAACGCAACTACCGGAAGGAAAAGATAGACCCAAGAATAGTAGAAATCAGTATGGGCTGGTGAACAAGATAAACTAAACGTGAATTAGGGACTGTGTGACTGTATAATAGTCGACATCATGAGAGTTTTAGATTTTGTTCTGGTGATAATAGTATGGACAAAAGAAGAAGATTCATGAGAAATTATGAGAATGGTCATTCAGGAAGACGCTTCCTTAAAGCAAGCAATGAGAGCAAAGTTAAGCTTAAGGTACAATGTGTGCCAATTTCACTAAGTGCCACTCGCGCGAGTAAGGAATTTTGTTATCCTTGGTACAGAAGGATTACCGCAAGGCGAGTAAGGGTCATCGATAATATGAGAGGACACCAATGATGAAGAGGTAAAGCATCTATAGGTAGATCGTCATAGCGCTAAATATTAGTACTTTTCTAAAGGGGGAATATGGAGTGATGTGATATTTTGTCAGAATTAAGTGGTTCTAGTAATTATGGAATGGTAAAGGAAGAATGCGATAAAATGAAAAAGGGATGAGATTGCACTTATTAAAAGCCTACAGATATGCTACGATACCAAGAGCATTATGCAAACACAACGTCAAGGAGAGAAAGTAAGAGTTCCTGCCCGAGATGTTGTTAATTAATAAGGAGCCAGTGGGAGAGGTAAGTTAAGACAAAGGAAATAACCGAAGAAAGATTACAAGGAATATTGATATAAGAATGGGCCAAAGAGTAGTTAGTAATTGGTCAGGAAGATCCCGGTTATGGCTAAACAGGAGGTTACAGATGAGTCATCAGATCGTGTGAGATAAACATAGTAGAACCCAACAAGGAGAGTTCATCCTCGAAGAATATCATTATAACACTTGAGATATATTCAAACACGAGTCGGGGTAGTTAAAGATACGTATGAATGTTACGGGGATAAAAAAAAGTGCCATTGGGAAGGCAATCAAAATATCAGTTCAGAAGCAACCATACAAGCAAGGGCATGGAAGTAAGAAACTATGGATGATTATAGGCCAGTAAGGACATCAAAAAGGTCTGTAATAAGCTCACAAATTTACGAGAGTCAAGGGTTCTCCCTAAGTACTAAAACGAAAGACTAGTTGAGGAGATAAGAAAGAAGGCTTCAACCTAAGCACAACGACCTAAAGAGGAAATAGTTGTATAAAACAATCTCGCAATAACATTGTAAGCATTCCAAAGGAAAGTGGCACCTACCATGACTAATGAACAGGAAGTAAGAATTAAAAGTAATATTCGAGATCATATGAGTGTTATGAAAAATCTGGCAAGTGTGGGCAATAAGATAAGCTAAGTATGGACGCAACAAGACAAAAAGATCAGGAAAAGTAATAGTTTACGTTGAAAGAAAGCTAAGATGGAACGAAAGAATTGTTTGATCAAAGATCCAGGGTTAGTACAATGGATACACTCAAGATTTTGGAGCATTATCCAGGCAGCATAATTGTTGACAATCATACGGCCATAGAAAACTCTGGTATAAGTTTAAAGAAAGAATTAAACCCAGGGCATATACAAAGGATTGAATTGTTAGAAGATTGTATCATGGATATTCCGTAACGCCCATGAAAGGATAAAGTAATAACTGATACCATGAGCCACAGATCAGAAGATAGCTTAAGCCTACATAAAGGCTAATCAGAAGGAAGAGGAAACTAAAGAATTACACCACCTAAGTAAATCTGAGGTCTGAGTATTGGACATAGAAAAAAAATTATAGAAGTTGTGCTGGAGAACATGACAGAATCACTCTTAATATCCGATGACCAAGAGAAATAACAAAGAAACCATAATCTATAATGGCTCTACAAGGAAGCCAATTAGAAGTTGTACCAGCCTCATAAGAAGTCAGTACGAAGCTCCCGCCGAATTGTGTATATAGTAGAGGTGTGAATATATTAATAAGAGCTTCAAGTTATGGACGTGAATTACACCTAGGTGGAAGGGAGGTCACGAAAGAGATAGAAGATACGATGTGATATTTTAAGGTAAGTAAGGTAAAGGTGAACAACGTACGAGATACTCAAAGGCAAAAGATCGTGTATAGTCCATATGTTGGATAAAAGGCTATAAGCACAGGGATCCAATAACTGAGAATGGTAGCGGCATGTCTTCTAGCATATGATTTCTTATGTGATGTCTTGCTTGACATTCAAGAATAACATAAGGAAATCTATGGTGCAATCAAGTTGAAGAAAACATTATAAATGGATATGTATAGGTCGCAAGCTAATGGTGGATTGACAACGTTTTAAGAAAATATAAGTAAGGATGAGGAAAGGAAAGTGAAAAAGTGACGAGAATGGATAAGCTTTTAGGATTAAGCCCATGAATACCATAAGAGCAGACAATTTCTCTATGTTATAAAAAGCTCACTATATCCCTAATGAACTCGAAAGAGTCAAAGATTAATAGCATTTAGAAGGAATGAAATGCTGACCTGGGAATAAAATGAGGGTATAATTGTGACAGATAAAGGATGATGTATGGGCCTTCGTTTGATTTGAAGAAAAAAAAGAAGAGAAGAAGAAATGATTTCACTGGCGGAACGAATTTAGGATACCCCCATAAGGTGAATCACATTTAGACACTATGAAATACGATTATGGGAATCATTTCGGATATTCCTTGAGGTAATGTAAGACCTAGCGGCAAAGTATTACGTAAGAAGTTTCAAGTTATCAGTGATATATTGTAGATCAATATTAAGGTGAATCAACAATAGATGGACAAAAGTCACAAAGTATGAGATGAAATTGGACCGTCATTCTAAAGATGAGCAGTAACGAGGAAGTATTAAAGGACTTAAATTTATACATATTGAATGAGCAACGAGAGTAAGCTGGGATTTGGTAGCAAACCTCAGCAACGCTAAATTAGAGTAAGAGTTATGGCAGTAAATTCATACGGATGGTTAAACCGACCTATGCGATGAGATATAACAATATTCGTGAATTCAACCAAGTACCGAGCGAAGAAATTTATACTCATAAATGCCCAAAGGGACATCATATCAAGCTCTACATGTGAAGCCTAGAGATTGAACATACTTACAAGATTAAAACTAGACAGGCTGCATGATGAAAGGTAGCAACAGTTACGATTTTGGAAGGATTCCGACTACAAGTTATGGTGTTAGAAGGAGGCCTAAGGAGGGATGCCCTAGACTTTGGACTTATTCACAGAACAATCGACTAGATGGCAAGGAAAGTTATAAAGTATTCGGAAGATATATGTTAAGAAAATGATAAGTGCATTGGTCAACATTCGAGGACGAATGTTCCAAAGGGGGGAATGATGTTATACCCCGTAATATTATGTCAATATTATGTCCCGCAGTATTATATTACGACAATGTCACCCTGTTGCACCCTGCAGTAATGTACATTAAATTTGTCGTAAGGTAATTGACATCAGTCCAAGTAAAAAAATTATTTTGGGATTATAATTATTATGTTATTTCAGACAAGGGATAAGTAAAATCGTGAAGGTGAGAGAGTAAGCAAATCGAAAAAATGAGTTTCATCGAAGTATGGCATTTTGGGATAAAATATGGCCCAAACTGTAATACCCTGTATTTCTGGACTAGTACCATACAAGGTACCACATGGCCATGATAGTAGTGTATAAGATATGTTAAAAGTGAGTAGTATTTTAAGTAAGTTGAGATAATTCTTTACGTGGGTAATTGATTAATTAGTGGGCAATGGATATTACCTAATTAATTGGAGATATATTGGATAAGCACTAAAGAGCATGAGGTCGCAGCCTCCCATGCAAACCAAGTGACTCACATCTTAAAATGGAAGGTGGTTATCTTAAATGTCATACACATGACACTTACGTTGGTATATTAAAAGTTTGGCATCATGGGATTCAGTAGCCTTAAAATTATCAAGGTAAGCTTATATCTTTCTTCATAAACTCAAACATTTGCAACAAACAATGTTAATCTCACTCCAACAAGAATGGACATTAATCTTGAAACAAAACAATTCCAACGAGATCTCTTAGCGCCGTAGCAATGTGAGATTTTGTGATTCTAAAGGAGTACAGTGCAACCTTTTCCAAGAACATCATATAGATTTTTCCCTATTCCAGGTATGTTAAGGCTATCCCTTCTTTCTTTTGGCATGGACCAAATTATACGGAAGAAACGAGCAAACTCATGGTTTCCATAAATTACTCTATTCATAGAAATACCAGGGGTGTCTATATTCTTGAGTCCCCATGTGAATTATTATTATCTTCTGTTCATGGGTCCCAAAAATACATATGTTGGTAAAGTTTATTTCATGATATTAATCAGAGGCATAATGACCTTATGACGTACCGAAAGATTTTATTGACGTATTTCATATGCATTTCATGCATTTACATATGCACATTGACCCATGACCAGATGGAGTTATATACGCGTATATATGTAAATATATGTAAATGGGATATGGTAAAAGGTTACGGCGTTATATACGCACCACCACCTAATCAGCTGGTATATGATGATGATGTTGCCCACAGTGGCTGAAATATGGTTCAAATGGCGTTATATACGCGTATAATGTATGTATATTCAAACGGTGTTATATACGCATATATATTTATGTATATATATGTATATGGGATATGGGAAAGGTTATGGCGTTATATACGCACCACCACCTGATCAGCTGGTATACGTTGATGACTTGCCCACAGTGGCCAATATGATATGATGGGATGTCCTCAGAGGCTAATGATGTTATGAAACATATACCTATGCACGACATGACATTCATATGCATATGCATAAAGCTAAAAGTGATTTATTATTTCACAGTTATCCAGATATACAGATTGAGTCAATTACTCTATATCTCTTTCATGTCTCATATTTATTTATTTATGTGCCTTACATACTTGGTACATTATTCCTACTGACGTCCCTTTTGCCTGGGGATGCTGCGTTTCATGCCCACAGGTCCCGATAGACAGGTCGAGAGCCCTCCAAGTAGGCTATCAGCTCAGCGGAAGATGTTGGTGCGCTTTATTTGCTTCAGAGTTTCTTGTTTGGTTAATATGATTTAGACGGGTATTGTTTGGTATGTCGGGACTCTATCCTGGACTTTACGACATTTATGTACTCCTCGAGGCTTGTAGACATATGTCGTGTACGTGAAATATTGTACGGCCTTGTCGGCCTATGTTTTGAGTTTATAAATGAATATGTTGGCCTATTAGGCTCTTATGTCATGTGTATATGATGATGTAATAATAAAGATACGTTACATTGGTACTCGGTCTAGTAAGGTACCGGGTGCCCATCGCGGCCCATCAGTTTGGGTTGTGACATCGGTATAGAGACGTCTGTATATATCTTCGAGATGCTACAGAACCCCTAGGATACATCTCACATTCTTGAATTCTTGTCATGGGAATCCATTTATTAAGCCAAAAACGTAACTCTTTAAATTCCTTTCATGTATTCGAATGTGCACGTGAGCGCTCGTTATCAGCTGTGCATCGGCAGCTTGTGATTCCCATGGGTGAGATATGATTTTAGCATATTGATAATGGACCATTCTGGAGGACTTGAGGCCGGATTTTGTATGTGGCCTAAGTGCTGAGATTATGTTTGTGCCAGCACGTGCATTTGGGACTTATATGGCTGTTTGTGTTCTTATTGCTGGGAATCAGCGACTAGATGACTACGTGGTGAGTGTAATTGATAGTAAGATGTGTTCAGGTTGTTTGAATGTGACAAGAATGGATTAGTGGAAGATGTAGCAAGAACCATTGAGTAATTGACTTCATTCTTAAGTTAGAATATGACCTCGAGTTGTGAGTGTAGTAAAAGACCTTTCGTGTAGCATAGTTGTGGAGTGGAGTGAAATCTACTATTGTGTCCCGAGCTTTTGGTGATGACTTTTGGGCTGACCAATGCCCCAGCGACGTTCATGTATTCGATTAACGGTGTATTCAGCCGTGGTACAACTCCTTCGTTATTGTGTTCATTGATGGCATCTTGGATTTCTCACGTAGCTAGGGGTAGCATACTCAACATTTGAGGATGGTATTATAAGGATACAGGGAGGAGGAGCTCTAAGAAAAGTTCTCCAAGTGTAAAATTTGGCTCAGATCAGTAGCATTCTCGGAACACATGGTGTACAGTGAAGGTACCCATGTGGTCAGACGACTGTGGGGTAGAGCTTCCAGAAGCTCGAGGATTCCATGACCACAACCTCAGTGTTAGTATTTCCATAAGCTTCAGGTACTTATACCGCTTATTGTGATGTCTCAAGGGCAGGAATTGGTTGTGTCCTAATGTAGGAGGGTAACACAATTGTGTAATAGCTATGATCTTCGGAAGTGTATAGAGAGATATCAGTTTGAGGCTAAGCAGACAAGGGTATCTTCCTGTGGGTTGTCATAAGGTGTGTGATCCTTATGTTGATCTGTAGTAAGTTCTCTTCTACCAATAAATGATGTATGTCGTAATATGAGTTTAGGTTGCTTGTGTGAGTTGGCATGATAATTACAATGGTGAATGCGAGATTTGTATACGATTTGAGAGTTAGATGGTTGGGGCCATATGAGCTTATGAAGGATTTAGTTGAATCTCACCATAGTATGGTGGCATTAATAGCGTATGGGCATCGTGAGTTATTGATTGTCTTGGTCATTGGCTTGGAGCCAAGTGGGGAGTCCGCTAATGATAAGTTGCACGATTATGTGTTGTAGTGGTACATGAACCGGATATGACCTGCAGAGGTGGAGTCTGGGAATGACTCGAGTAATGGAAATTTTTTTATACAGATTTTGATGTACTCTATGGGTAAATGGACCTTATTGAATGATTGAGTTGAAATTGTAAAAGGTGTAGTGCGTGTAGCGTATGAATTTGCTTGTTATTTCAAGTGTGTGGGTTACCTCATAGTATGTTGTGTTGAAAATAGGGCCAATTCGTACGGTATATTTGATCAGTTTAATTGAGTATTGCGTAGAGTGGGTGACTCTCGAGAATGGTTCTAATGGTTCAAGGTTATATGTAACGATTGGAAATCTTCGAGAAATGTAATTGGCTAGAAACTGAGATTTACGTTGGAGGGTGTCAAGACTTGTGGCGTTTCTACCTTATCATGGATTCTACATATCAGTATCAGGAAAGCAAAGGTAATGACTTTAAATTCGCATGAAGTCTCTTCATGGTAAGTATTTCTAATGTGGTGCTTTTGGTTATATTTGAGAGAGTATTCAGTGGCTTATGAGCCTTAGACGATATATGATTATGCTCTGGTTTCGTGTGGTGAGTCTGGATTGAGGATTGCAATATTATGGCAAGAAGGAGTATGTCACGCCCCGAAATCCCACCATCGGGCCGAGGTGGCATCTAACGTTGAACCCACTAGACAAGCCAACATGTGTAGTTAAGCTAATATGATCACATCGATTTATCAGAATAAGCTAAAATCAGTTCACAACTTAAAAGCGGAAATAAATATAGCTTCAAAACTAATTAAAGAAAACATAATACAACGACGCATAAATTTCCCAAAACCTGGAGTCACAAACTAACGAACTGTCTATAGTAGTGCTAAATACAAAGTCTGAAAAGAAATACATGACTGTCTCTGAAAACTAGAAGAAAAACAAGACAGCAGTAAAGAACTAGGGACAAGAGAGACACCAAGGCCCACGAACGCTAGCGGGTATACCTTGAAGCCTCTAAGGTGAATTGAAGGAGACTCCATCAACGCTGTCCATTGGGTCCGGGTGCGGGATCTGCACATTAATAAGATGTGCAGTGTAGCATCAGTACAACTGACCCCATGTACTGAGTAAATGCCGAGCCTAACCTTGGCCGAAGTAGTGACGAGGCTAGACTTGACAACATACGTTAACCTGCCCTATTCTACAACATATATCACGGAACAACAAGGCAAGAGATAAACAATTACGTAGGGGAATACGGGAACAGACAAAAATGCAATTTATCAGAAACATGCTAATGAAACAACAAATATAATGTGAGAATCTAATAAATGGAACGACATCACCCTTCGTGCTTTTACTCTCTTCCTCACAATGCAATGTACGATGTAGGATAACATGAATCATGGCACGGCATCACCCTTCGTGCTTTTACTCTCTTCCTCACAATGCAATGTATCATGTATGGTAATGTAATCATGGTACGACATCAACCTTAGTGCTTTTAAATATAATTCATGGCACGGCATCACCCTTCGTGCTTTTACTCTCTTCCTCACTATGCAATGTATGATTTAATCAATGTAACTCATGGCACGACATCACCCTTCGTGATTTTACTCTCTTCCTCACTATGTAATGTATGATATAATCAATGTAAATCATGCACGAAATCACCCTTCGTGATTTTACTCTCTTCCTCACTATGCAATGTATGATATAATCAATGTAAATCATGGCACGACATCACCCTTCGTGCTTTTACTCTCTTCCTCACCAATGCAATGACAATTATAAAAATGGCAAGGAATGCAGCATAGTGGAATCACAAATCATGATCACCCGGCAGGGGGAAAATATTAGTCATTATCACAACAAATCGCCTGGCAAGGGTCTCAGCTATAATCACCATTTTCAAGTATATCCTCTACAGTTGGGTCATCAATAGGACCATTACATCACGAGTTCATAATGCAAAGGATATGGAAGTAAGGACAAGAATTTCATCAAAAATGGACTCACGGGCATGCTTGACAAACAATGCATAGGTACTCGTCACCTCACCTATGTATTGGACATGATAAACAACTAGCACATAGCATGTGATACCTCGGGTCCAAAATATAGCAATCAACCCTCTAACACCGCCGTTCCTTTAGAATTCAACTCCGGAATGGTATTATCTAGACATAATTAACTCAAGTATATCAATAATGATCCAATAAATCAATTCCATAGCCTAACTACCCATTTCCAAGCATTCTTCTAAAAATATCAAAATTCGACCTCGGGTTGGTCCAAACACGAGGCTCGGACCAAAACCCGCTCACCCATACCCCCACGAGTTCAAATATATGATTTGTCTTGAAATCCGACCCCAAATTGAGGTTGAATTCCTCAAAGTCCCATAATCCCTAACTCTACCCAAATTCCCTAATTTTTACTCTATTTTTAGGATTCTAGGCCTAGATTCTAGTGTTGATGAAGGAAAAATGGATGAAATAGGAGTTGTAGTCACTTACCCAAGTAGTTATGAAGGGGAATTGGCTTGGAGGTCGTCAATGAGGGTTTGAGGAAGAATGGAGTGATGAAAATGAGGAAATCCCGAATGCATTCTGTTATAAGCTTTAAAAATCACTGGGCAAAAATTACCCTTCGCGTTCGCGAGACCATGGCCGCGTTCGCGAAGCGTTGGCAGTCCTGACCTATGCGTTCGCGAGCCTAGGGCCGCGTTCGTGAAGAAAAACCTACCCAGCCCCCAGCCTAACACTACGTGTTCGTACCGCTAGGGACGCGTTCGCGTAGAAGCACTGTCCAATGCTCCGTGTTTGCGAAGTGTAAAAACCAAGGCCAAGATGATTACCCTTCGCATTCGCGGGCCCTTGGCCGCGTTCGCGAAAGGTGTTACACCAGACACCAGCAGAACATTAAAAACACCATATTTTTCTACTTTACACTCCCAAATCATCCCACGGGCTTATTCAAGCATTTAAATCACCAAAATATCCTAAAAAAAAAAAGGAATTAAACCTCAAATCTCCTAGAATTTTCTCAAAACTACATAAGGCTTAATTATTCCGATTTGATCTGAAACTCGACATTTCAAGTCCGTTTTACACCAAATTTCACAGATAACTCATATAACATATATTCAACTTGTTCCTGGCTTTAGAACCATAATACGGGCCCGATAACACCATTTTCAAATTAATTATCATTTTCAAAATTCTTTATTGTTTTCAGAAAACAATTTTCTTTAAAAATTCATTTCTCGGACTTGGGACCTCGAAATTCGATTCCGGGCATACGCCTAAGTCCCATATTTCTCCGGACCCTCCAGGACCGTCACATCACAGGTCCTGGTCCGTTTACCAAAAATGTTGACCAAAGTCAACTTTAATCAATTAATCATTATGAAATCAAGTTTTCACATCAAAGCTTCTTGGCTACACGCCCGGGCTACACACGTATATCGAGGTGACATTAATGGAGTCTTTCGGGGCCTCGAGACACAGTTCCTGCTAAAATACACAAGATGAACTTTTGGGTCATCATAACTCCACCTCTAAAACAACCATTCGTCCTCGAACGGACATAGAAAAGTACCTGAATCGTTGAAAAGGTAGGGATAACGGCTCCGCATATCGGGCTCGGACTCCCAAGTAGCTACCTCAACAGGCTGACCTCTCCACTGAACACAAACTGAGGGATATCTCTTCGATCATCATTGTCGGACTTGTCGATCCAATATAGCTACTGGCTCCTCTTCATAAGACAAATCCCTGTCCAACTAGACACCGCAGAAGTCAAGTACATAAGATGGGTTCGGAAAATACCTCTGGAGCATAGACACGTGAAAAAGTGGATGCACGACTGACAAACTAGGTGGCAAGACAAGTCTGTAGGCCACCTCCCCTACCTTGTCCGGAATCTCAAATGGACCAATGTACCTAGGGCTCAACTTGCCCTTCTTTCCGAATCTTATCATTCCCTTCATAGGCGACACCCGAAGAAATACTCAGTCGCCTATCATAACTACCAAATCTCTAACTCTCTGATCCGCATAACTTTATGCCTGGACTGAGATGTACGAAGTCTATCCCGAATGATCTTCACCTTGTCCAAGGCATCTTGGACTAACTCAAAACCCAACAATCTAGCCTCTACCGGCTCGAACCATCCGACTGGAGACCAACATCGTCTACCATACAACACCTCATATGGAGCCATCTGAATGCTCGACTTGTAGCTGTTGTAGTAGGCAAACTCAGCTAGAGGCAAGAACTGGTCCCATGAACCACCAAGGTCAATAACACAAGCTCGCAGAATATCCTCCAAAATCTGAATAGTGTGCTCGGACTGCTCGTCCATGTGAGGATGAAATGCGGTGCTCAAATCAATCTGGGTGCCCAACTCTCGCTAAAATACTCTCCAGAAATGGGAGGTAAACTAAGTACCTCGGTCTAATATAATGGATATAGGCACACCATGCAGCCTATTAATCTCTCTCACATAGATCCTTTCCAACTTCTCTGCTGAATATGAAACTGATACTAGAAAGAAGTGCGTTGACTTGGTCAGCCTATCCACAACGACCCATACTGCATCAAACATCCTCTGAGTTTGTGGGAGTGCAACTATAAAGTCCATGGTGATACGCTCCCACTTCCACTCGGGTTGCTGAATCTGCTGCATCAAACCACCGGGTCTCTGGTGCTCGTACTTAACCTGTTGACAATTCAAACACCGAGCTACATAAGCCACAATATCCTCTTTCATTCTACGCCACCAATAATGGTGTCGCAGGTCCTGGTACATCTTTCCGGCGCCGGGACGAATGAATACCTAGAACTATGGGCCTCTTGTAGTGTCAACTCATGAATACCATTTACATCGGGTACACAAATACGACCCTGCATCCTCAATACTCCCTTAATATCAACTGTAACCTGTCTGGCATCTCTGTGCTTGACTCTATCTCCAAGAACACATAAATGGAGATCATCATACTACCTGGCCCGAATACGATCATACAATGAAGAACGGGCTATGGTATAGGCCAAAACACTGCCAGCCTCATAAACCTCCAACCTCACAAATCGATTGGCTAACGCCTGAACATCCAAAGCAAGAGGTCACTCTACGACTGATAAATAAGCAAGACTACCCATTCTAGCTGACTTCAGTATCAAAGCATCGGCCGCCACATTGGCCTTCCCCGGATGATAAAGAATGGTAATATCATAGTCCTTCAGCAACTCTAACCATCTTTTGTGTCTCATGTTCAACTCCTTCTGTTTAAACAAGTACTTCAGACTCTTATGATCCGTGAACACCTCACATGGCACACCATACAAGTAATGTCTCCAAATCTTCAATGCATGTATAGTAGTTGCTAACTCCAAGTCATGAACTGGATAGATCTTCTCATGAACCTTCGGCTGATGAGAAGAATAAGCTATAACCTTGACATCCTGCATCAACACTGCACCAAGCCCAACCCGTGAAGCATCACAATACAGGGTATACGACCCTAAACTGGTGGGAAAAACTAACACTAGTGCTGTGGTCAATGCTGTTTTGAGTTTTCTGAAAGCTCGCCTCACACTCATCAGACCACCTGTACTGGGCACTCTTCTGAGTCAACCTAGTTATCGGGGTTGCGATAGATGAAAAGCCCTTCACAAATCGGAGATAATACCCTGCTAAACCCAAGAAACTCTGAATCTCTGTAGCCGGAGTGGGCCGTGGATAATACCTGGCTGCTGAAATCTTCTTGGGATCCACCTGAACACCCTCTAACGCTACCACGTGGCCTAGAAAGGCAAGTGAACTCAACCAGAACTCACACTTGGAAAATTTTGCATACAAATGACTATCCCTCAAAGTCTGGAGAACGACTCTACGGTGCTGCTCATGCTCCTCTTGGCTGTGAGAGTATATCAAAAAATCATCAATGAAAACAATCACAAATGAGTCAAAATAAGGCCTGAACACTCGGTTCATAAGCTCCATATAAACAGTTGGGGCATCTGTCAATCAAAATGACATCACCAAGAACTCATAATGCCCATAACGAGTGCGAAAGGCTGTCTTAGGGACATTAGACGCCCTAATCCTCAACCGATGGTACCCAGATCTCAGATCAATCTTGGAGAACACTGAAACACCCTGAAGCTGGTCTAATAAATCTTCAATCCTCAGAAAATGACACTTATTCTTAATAGTAACCTTATTCAAATGCCGGTAGTGAATACACATCCTCATCGAGCCATATTTCTTCTTGACAAATAATACTGGAGCACCCCAAGGAGAGACACTAGGCCTAATGAAGCATTTACCCAACAAATCCTGTAACTGCTCCTCCAATTCCTTCACAATACTGATATCGAGATACCTCATAATTACCCAAAATAACGTGCCTCATCTAACGCCACCTGGAGCTGGCACCTACCTTTTAAGTTAAGGCTCCATAATTATAGCACGAATTTAGCAAATTACGCACAGATGGTTAGTTAGTTTATTTATTTATTTACTTATTAATTAATATCATTATTATTACTCCTACTTTTATACATAAGTCTTTAACAAGCATGACTTCCTACCAGTACTTATAGTAAAAAGAAACAAAATTTAATTCACAAGGGAGAATTTAAACACAAGAATTTCCATCACAAGGATCTCATCCTTACATAACTTCCACCGCGGCTCGAGGTCTAGTCTAAATATACCAAATCATTTCAAAACGCGAGGATCTCGTCCTCGATTCCGAAGCACAAGTAATATGCATATCGCCACTCGAAACATTCCATTTCCTTCATTTAAATATTTTCCTTAAGCAAATTCAACACGTAATGGTAAACACAGTTAACCCCACAGAATTCCTCAATACATGTATTCACATAAGTAGATGTAGGTCAGAAAATTTTTTATTAGATAAGCATAACCGAATTAAGTTCAGAAAATCATCACTTTATAATAATTAGAGATTGTTCTTTTAATGAAATCATTTAATGTAACGACTTCATCCATACCATAGAAAATATATCAACAGACTGGGTCTCCACCTCTGGGAATCTAACTTCCACTTTCGACATTCTGACTCCTTTTTCCCTAGGTTGTCATATAGTTGAGTTGTAGCTGCAATGGGGCATAGCCTGAGTGCTATGATGAAATATGAATCTCCCAAGTCTAGGGCAATTTCTACCACCAGCCGACATAAAGTATCAACCTGTCCTGAGTTCGTCTAAAATTCCCAGCTTTATCTCTTGCAAAAATTCCCGGCCTCATACATTCCAAACCAAAACCGATATGACACGCGGCCTCGCAATCTATTCCTTGAAAGTGGACTTCCCCCATGTGGCATGAATTCATAGGTCACAATACATAATAATCCACGATGTTAAACTTCACAGCTGATATAAATCAACCCCGTTGCCTTACACTTTTTCCCATGGTGTGCAATACTTCACGGAAGCGGTCAAGAAAATCATCTGGGTCTTCAAAAGATATACCACTGAAATGGAGTGGAACTTGTTTGGTAAGTTGTCCAACCTCAATAAACGAACTAGTGCATCCTGCAACCGTGGAGTAGCTATAAATCCTTCCGGAGTCTGAACTAGTCCAACATATACTGACTGAGCTAGAACCTCCGCATCTAGATCCATTTGAGATTGTATAATAAGTGCTGATGTTCGAGCTTTAGACTGCGCTCTGCTTATGTCTCTTCCCTTGATCGTAGTTGTCACTAGTGCTTCATCTCTAGTTCGGTCGTAGACGCTTCGCGTGTTGTCGAGATTAGTGAGAGGACAAGAGTAGGAAAGTTCAATCATCAATGATAGAATAAATTCTCACGATGGAGATGAATAAATGTGGAGTTATTCCTAACTTTGCAGCCTCTGGGGGATAAATATAGACGTCTCTGTACCGATCCCTCACACTCTACCAAGTTGTCTGGGAGTTGTGAGACCTAAGCAACCTAGAGCTCTGATACCAACTTGTCACGCCCCGAAATCCCACCATCGGGCCGTGATGGCGTTTAACTTTGAACCCGCTAGACAAACCAACATGTGCAGTTAAACTAACATGATAACATCGATTTAACAGAATAAGCTAAAAATAATTCACAACTTAACAGCATAAATAAATATAGCTTCAAAACTAAGTAAAGACAACATAATACAATGAAGCATAAATTTCCCAAAATCTGGAGTCACAAACTCACGAACTGTCTATAGAAGCGCTAAATACAAAGTCTGAAAAGAAATACATGACTGTCTCTGAAAATTAGAAGAAAAACAATACATAGGTGAAGAACTAGGGATAAGAGAGATGCCAAGGCCCACGAACGCTAGCGGGTATACCTTGAAGCCTCTAAGGTGAATTGAAGGAGACTCCCTCAACGCTGTCCACTGGGGCCGGGTGCGGGATCTGCATATTAATAAGATGTGCAGTGTAGCATCAGTACAGCTGACCCCATGTACTGAGTAAATGCCGAGCCTAACCTTGGCCGAAGTAGTGACGAGGCTAGACTTGACAACTTACGTTAACCTGCCCTATTCTACAACATATATCACGGAACAACAAGGCAAGAGATAAACAATTACGTAGGGGAATACGGGAACAGACAAAAAGGCAATTTATCAGAAACATGCTAATGAAACAACAAATATAATGTGAGAATCTAATAAATGGCACAACATCACCCTTCGTGCTTTTACTCTCTTCCTCACTATGCGATGTATGATATAATCAATGTAAATCATGGCACGACATCACCCTTCATGCTTTCACTCTCTTCCTCACTATGCAATGCATGATATAATCAATGTAAATCATGGCACGACATCACCCTTCGTGCTTTTACTCTCTTCCTCACTATGCGATGTATGATATAATCAATGTAAATCATGGCACGACATCACCCTTCGTGCTTTTACTCTCTTCCTCACCAATGCAATGACAATTATTAAAATGAAAAGGAATGCAGCATAGTGGAATCACAAATCATGATCACCCGGCAAGGGAAAAATATCAGTTATTATCAAAACAAATTGCCCGGCAAGAGTCTCAGCTATAACCACCCTTTTCAAGTATATCCTCTACAGTTGGGTCATCAATAGGGCCATTACATCACGATTTCATCAAAGAGGATTTTGAACAACAATCAACTTCCAAGTAGAGACAAATTCACAATGAAAGGATATGGAAGTAAGGATAAGAATTTCATCAAAAATTGACTCACGGGCATGCTTGACACACAATGCATAGGTAATCGTCACCTCACCTATGTATTGGACATGATAAACACCTAGAACGTAGCATGCGATACCTATTCCCTCACCAAAATTAGGCAAGACACTTACCTTGGGTCTAAAATACAACAATCAACCCTCTAACACTGCCTTTCCTTTAGAATTCATCTCCGGAATGGTATTATCTAGAAATATTTAACTCAAGTATATCAATAATGATCCAATAAATCAATTCCATAGCCTAACTACCCATTTCCAAGCATTCTTCCAAGAATATCAAAATTCGACCCCGGGCCCGCTTGCAAACATGAGGCTCGGACCAAAACCCGCTCACCCATAACCCCTAGGAGCTCAAATATATGATTTGTTTTGAAATCCAGCCCCAAATTGAGGGTGAATTTCCCAAAGTTCCATAATCCCTAACTCTACCCAAATTCCCTAATTTGTACTTTGTTTTTAGGATTCTAGGCCTAGATTCTAGTGTTGATGAAGGAAAAATGGAAGAAATAGGAGTTCAAGTCACTTACCCAAGTGGTTATGGAGTAGAATTGGCTTGGAGGTCGTCAATGGGGGTTTGAGGGAGAAGGGAGTGATGAAAATGAGGAAATCCTGAATGCATTATGTTTTTAAGCTTTAAAAATCACTAGGCCAAAATTACCCTTCGCATTCGCGAGACCATGGCCGCGTTCGCGAAGGGTTGGCAGTCCTGACCTATGCGTTCACGAGCCTAGGGTCGCGTTCGCGAAGAACAACCAACCCAGCCTAACACTATGCGTTCGCACCTCTGGGGACGCGCTCGCGTAGAAGCATTGTTCAGTGCTCCACGTTCGCGTCTCCCTCTACGCGTTCGCGAATAGTAAAAACCCAGGCCAAGATGATTACCCTTCACGTTCGCGGGCCCTTGGCCGCGTTCGCGAAGGGTGTTCCACCAGACACCAGCAGAACATTAAAAACACCAGATTTTTCTACTTTACACACCCCGTTAACTACCCGAAACTCACCCGAGCCCTCGGATCTCCAAACCAAAAACACATACGACTCCCAAATCATCCTACAAACTTATTCAATCATTTAAATCACCAAAATATCCTCAAAAAGAAGGAATTAAACCTCAAATATCCTAGAATTTTCTCAAAACTTCATAAGGCTTAATTATTCCGATTTGATCCGAAACTCGACATTTCAAGTCCGTTTTACACCAAATTTCATAGATAACTCACATATCATATATTCAAATTGTTTCGGGCTTCGGAACTATAATACGGGCCAGGAAACACGGTTTTCACATTAATTATAATTTTCAAATTCTTTATTATTTTCAGAAAATAATTTTCTTTAAAAATTTATTTCTCGGGCTTGGGACCTCGGAATTCGATTCCGGGCATAGGCCCAAGTCCCATATTTTTTTACAGACCCTCCGGGACCGTCAAATCACGGGTCCGGGTCTGTTTACCAAAAATGTTGACCAAAGTCAACTTTAATCAATTAATCATTATGAAATCAACTTTTCATCAAGTTTTCACATCAAAGCTTCTCGGCTACACCCTCGAGCTATGCACACATATCGAGGTGAGTTAATGGTGTCTTTTAGGGCCTCGTGACACAGTTCCTGCTAAATTACACAACATGACCTTTTGGGTCATCACAATATCAATTAGAAGGTAAGTAAGAATGAAATTGAATAAATAGGAATGCTTGGTAGTAGTTTGGATCGGCATGATAAGGGATATGATTACTTCCTTCTGTGTTTATGAGGTAATGAGCTGCTACAGGTGTTTCTTAGCAATTCTCTTGGAATTTGGTGGCATGTGAGCTTGGTTGAGTTAGAGAGATTCAGTCCTAACAGTTTGGTATTGTATATATGGGATTCAGAGAGTTCTTGATGGTTTCTATCACGGTTAGAGATATGTATTTTCCTTTGGCGTGAGGAGCAAGTGATGTATAGTGATTTTTCCTCTAGATGGGATCAAATGTATGGTTCTTGGCTAGTTGGTTTAGTATTTGATTGTGGCTCGGAAGGGATCATGAAGTTCTCATATTTATCACAGGGTAGCATGGAGTATTTTGTATGTTCTGTAGAGTTGAGAATTGCATATGCAAGGTCACGGTTCAGTTTTGGTAGGAAGTTCGTAAATTCTTAGGTAGCATTAGCAGTTTCAGATGACTAGGTAGATGATATCACCAATTGGGTGGCTTGATAAGAGTATATATTTTAGATAGGGCAATGTGTTGAGTTAAGAGTGCTTCCTTGGTATTGTGACGCTCTCTTATTCGATCGACTGCTGATGTTCTAGTTTTCTTGGTGGCACAAAGGAATTTTAGAAGTATCCCTCGTGGAATGGGTTAGTAATAGGGGCAGGTTATATATTCGAGCGGTGGAGTTAGGATCAGATATGGTAATGTGTGCACTTCATGGGCTTCGGGACTGAGGGTTCTCGTAAACAGATTATTCGTGGTTGTGTACTGTAAGGATGCAAGCAAAGTTAGTCATATGATGGTAAATGCCATTATTCAGTCATTGTGAACCTTCAGAGAGTTATACATCTGTGGAGGGTGACAAGAGTTGATTTAGGGTTATTGATAGGCCCAATATGGGTGTATGTTCTGCACGGGGTCAGTATTGTTTATTCCGAATTGCTAATGTTGAAGTAAGCACCATTCGATTGTCATTGAGTTCATTCATATTCTGGAGTGATCTATGAGTTACCCTCCAATGTTGCGAGGAGTGGTGATTGTTGGTTATATGAACTTATGGTGCGGATTTATTTCGGCTTTATAGGGGGATTTGAGTAAGGTAAGTAATTGGGTATTGCGGGATTGAGACGTATTGGATATGTTATTTTGGGTTTGTGTGGCATGGTATCATCCGACTTCCCTGTGGTTATGGAAACACACTTTGATTACTTGTTGTCAAGTTGTGCATGGTTATTGATTTGAACAAGGTGGCTTGAAGTATTTCGTGTGAACCAGCGTTTGGATGGGATCACGCATTTTAGCGGAATTATGTATAGGTGTGCTCCTTGGTGTCAGATTCGTGTGTTCCAATTTTGCGATGTGTGCCAGGATTTTAGCATGATGTTGTGATGGTAATTGTTAATGGCATGATAGTCCTCTCGTGTGGATCTTCTTTATTTTATGATTTGAGCTCTCGGGATGTTGCTATTGAGTGCACGAGTTGCAAAATATATATCTCTGGATGGTATTGATATTTATCAGACGAATGGTTGCTAGTTTTTACGTGTTTCTTTCATCATCGGCAGTATATGGAAGTATTAGAACGAGGCATTTCTTGATAAGAGGGTATGTACCAATATTGGGTTGTTTTGAGAAGCTATTGTGATTATGAGTTATCACTATGGGTGGTTGAGTCATGCGAAATATTATGTGATTACATCTAGGGTTACGAATATGGCTTGATAGAATGTGTTCAAGCTGTTTCAGCTTATAGTTGTGGGAAATTTGATCTTGTAATTTTTTTAAGAAGTGGAAACTTGGTTCTAAGGTTTATGGGTTAGGATTGGATTTCGGAATTCCAAATTTGTCGCGCTAATGGACCTATAAGGGGTAGGGTGACATGGGATCACCTTCGAATATGTGCATGGTAGGTTATACGACAATTTTGGTGGTGTTTGGAACAACTCTAAGCACGTTCGAGGACGACCCGACTGGTCGTTTTGTAGAATTCGCACCGTTATTCCTATTTTTGTCTTGTTATGAATTGGTTAGTGGTTTATGATGTGTTGGAGTTGGGAGGTTCGGGTTCAGAGTGGTTGTCATAAAAATTGAGACACTTAGTCTCTTTAAGTAGCCTTAAAGTTGGAAAAGTCAACTAAGAGTTGACTTGTTGGTAAACGACCTCGGAATGCAGATTTTATGGCTCGGATAGCTTGGTTAGGTGATTTGGGACCTAGGAGTTTGTTCGGAATGTAATTCTGATGTCCGGTGTAGAATTAGGCTTGAATTGGTGAAAGTTAGCTTTTGGCGATTTCCAATCGGCAGTGAAAAATAGGCTATCAAGGTCGGAATGGAATTTCGGAAGTTTGAATAGGTTCGTAATGTCATTTTGTATATGTATGCAAAATTTGAGGTCAATTGGATGTGTTTTGGATAGTTTCAGCATCTATGGTGAATTTTAGAAATTTCAAAGTTCATAGGCTTGAATTTGATGTGATTTTTGTGTTTTTGCGTTATTTTTGGTGTTCCGAGGGATCGACTAAGTTTGAATGAGGTATTAGGATTGGTTGGTATGCTTGGTTGAGATCCCGGGGGCCTCGGGTGTGTTTCAGATGCTCAAACATGCATTTTTGGGGCCTTAAGTGTTGCTGGTTTTTCTTGTTTTTATGCAACGGTTAATTCCTCTCTGCGATCGTGTGAGAGCAATAGCGATCGCGTAGAACAAGTGGCGGCATGCAGTATTTTATGCTCCGTGATCGCATAAGGGAGTTGGTGATCGCAGTGCTTGGGCAGCTTAGTCAATGCGATCACATAGTAGTCCTTGCATTCGCGTAGAGGAAGCTACGCGTCAGGTGTTGAGCGTATCTCTACGCGGTCGTGTGAAGCCAACCGTGATCTCGTAGGTTGAGTTGGTTGGGGCTGCGATCGTGTGCAGGACCTTGCGTTCGCTTAGAAGGAATTATGGGGGCGTGTTGGTTACTCTCTGCGATCGCGACTGGATGTCCGCGATCGCGATGAAGAAAGACTGGGCAGTGTTTAAATAGAAAATCCGCGAACCTTCTTCACTTTTCCAGCATATTTGAACCGGATTGAAGCTCTTGAGAGAGATTTTTGATGAAATCAAAGTGGAATCACTTCGAGGTAATATTCTTGACTTCGTAACTCGTTTATATGTGATTAAAGGCCTAATTAGTGGTGAAATTTTGGGGAAAAATCAGTGCAAAATAGGTAATTAGGGCTTGAGACTAAGAGACCTTAAAATGGAAATTTGAGGGGTCATTAGGACTCCGATTTCAGTGTTATTGGTATGTATAGACTTGTGGGATGATGTGGATCATTGTGGTGTAAATTTTATCGAGTTCCGTGATGTGGGCCCGCAGGTCGGGTTTGGCCAATATCGGGAATTGTGCCTAATTTTGATATTTTTCGATTGGGTTTCATCTCCCTAGCATATTTTGATGTGATAAATCTGATTTTGATAGATTCGGAGCATTTAGGAGCCTATTCGAGGGCCACGAGTATCGTGGAGTAACTTTTCGGGTTGTTTAAACGTAAGTAATGACTTTAAATCTTGTCCCGAGGGTATGAATCCCCAGATATAGCATCTTCTCCTTGGTTTAGAGTGACGCACACACTGGATGACGAGTGGGTGGCATGCACTGATTAGGGATTTGGACTTAGTCCTTCCCGTGGAAACTATGAGTTGCGTAATTATTTCTAAATCATATGATGAATTGTGTTTTAAGACTATTGCTGTATTTTTGGGTTGTATGCCATGTTTGAGGCCTTGTGCCGACCTGTTTGGACCCCTTGGGAGCTATTTACGACTATTCCTCACTGTGTTGATTCATGTTTTACACTCAGCCATGCTATGTTTAACTGATTTCAAAACTCAGTCTTATTTATATTGTTTTGTGATTTGAAATGACATTTTGGGTCGAGTACCTAGTTTTACTGATAGCCTGAGCGGCTTTTTGTGAGGTTTCTGACTGAGTGAGGTTGAGGGCCTATGTTGTGAGGATATTATGGGATCTGACTACGCGTCGCAGGGTGTTATACTGTTTATGGTGACTGAGTGAGTCCGAGTGCCTTATGCTAAGGATATGATATTGGATCGGGTTGCATGTCGCAGTATATATTATATGGATCGGGTTGCATGCTGCAGCATATGCTTATTGGATTGGGATGCACGCGGCAGCAATATAGCGCTTGGGCTCTAGGAGCCCCTCCGGAGTCTGTACACACCCAGTGAGCGCAAGTACCTACTATGTGCGAGTGTCAAGTGCCGAGTGATGAGTGATTGAGAGGAATGAGTTATTGTGAGGTGCTGATAGACTGATACTGAGTGATTGTGAGGTGCTGAGTGAGTGATTCTGAGTGACGTTTTGCCCGAGGGGCGGTTTATGATACTTGTTTTACCTGAGCGCCTATTTATGATTCATTTCATCTTTAAACCAATACTTTTCAGGTATTTTACTGAATTCATTGGAAATTTCCCTTTTCAAAAGAATTTTTACTGAAATTGGCTTTTAAAGCGTACTGATTTAAGGTATACACTGCTGGAAAGAAAGACTATTTATTGTGACTTGATGATTTGATCATGTGTGTTTTCTTACTATTCAAGACCTAATTTATTTTTATTACTACTGAGTTGGCATACTCATCATTACTCTCTGCACATCTGTGTGCAGATTCAGGTGTTGGTTTCGAGCATTAGCCATATTATTCTGCACTGAGCTGGAGTCGGGACATCGAGGTAGCTGTCTGCGTCCGCATCATCTCTGTTTCCCTTTCCTTATTTAGTACATAGTACTTTGTTATGAGACTTGTATTATGACAGTAGTATTATTGATATCCTTCTTAGATGCTCGTGACCTGTTGGCTCCAGATCTTGGGGATGGGTGTAGATTGTTCCACTTTATTTGTTTTGCTTAAAAATTCAGAGATTTGAATGTGTTTTATGATATGTTGATAATGATTGGGTAAATTTTGTAAAGAAAAATGTAATTATGTGATTATTAGCTATCCTAGTTCCATGATAGGCGCCATCACAACCAGTTAGGGATTTGGGATCGTGACACTTAGGGCTGCCACTCTTTCAGTGGACAAAAAGAATATATAGGAATGTTGGGTAATTAATTACTGGGTCTTGAAACAAAGAGTAAAAAACACGCAGAAGAGAACCGAGTTGGAGAAATTATCGGCAGTGGCATCATAAGCTACGTGAATAACTTTCATAGTGCAGGTATTACTAAAATCTTGTAGATGTTTCAATTGATTGTGGTCAATTACATATTATAGCAGTATAAGGTATAGGAATAATGGCTATGCCCTAATTAATAGACATAATAATTATATAATGATGAATTGGTAATGATGATGTAATGATTGAGGATTAAATTAAGTATAAATTTAAGTGTGCTATGCTATGGAAGAGTAGTTTCCTAACTGGTTCGGCTTTTGCAAAGGTTAGGGGACAGGATTATGAAAAGCTATATATTATAGACAAAGCTTTGTAATATTGCATTTTTGAGTCACTTAATTTGCATATGGAATTCATGGGGATGTATATTTAGTGTCAGTTTAATTACATTACACATTCATTTAATTAGAATTTGAATAATTCAACTAATGAATAACTACAGTTATATTAACAAGTCATGGAGTCCAGTATGCTCAAGAACCTTTCGAGTTTATTGAGTTTTACGTCCACAAATATTTAAGGGATTAGTTGAATTGTTAGCGGATCACTTTTAGTTGGTATAATATAATTATGAGATAACTTTGACTAGCATAATCGATAGTATTATTCTGATTATGGTTAGATTCAAAGCTTTTGGAGACTGAGTCGAGGGACGAGGGCATCTTGAAGTAGGATTTTTACGCTTTTAAGGTAATTGACAGTTTTAACTCTGACTTTGAGGGTATAAACCTGGAGAATTTGATATTGTGTGATTGTTTGGAGGTGATACCCAGGCTAGATGATGGGCGTGTGGGTGTATACCTCGAGGGATTGAGACTTGGTCCATCCCACGAGGCCTCATGGACATAATATGTGTTTACGTAGTTACTTGTTGTTGAAATTGTCTTCCATCATGTTAGAGATCATGCTTGAGCTTTATTCATGCTAATATTATTCATTAATTTGTACTCAGTCATCGAAATTATTGTTCATGTTTATCTCAGTCTTTATTATTTGTTAATATATTGTGATACTTGATGTGGCGTGTGTCCCCTCATTGGTTAATGATGGTGAGGCTAGTGAGGTAAATGATTGAGTAAGGCCAAGGGCTTGGTTTTGAGAATATTAAAACCATAGCGCGTGACCTGTCCGCGTAGCACGTGAGTTGATGGTGCGGGTCGAGGTATTGACACCATAGTGCGTGAGTTGTCCTCGTAGCACGTGAGTTGACCACGAGGATCCAGGTATTGATATTATGGCACGTCAGCTGTCTGTGCTTAGCGCTTAGGCTTTGGGAGCCCCTCCTGAATCTGTACACACACCCCAGTGAGCGTAGAGTGTTGAGTGTTGAGTGCGAGTGCTGAGTGATGGAGTGACATTGCTGTGAGATTGCATTTACTTTTGTTGTTACTGCATTTATCTGTTAAATTTCTTAGCGGTATTTACTGAGTTATGGAAGATACCTGTTTATTCATGTTATTTTTAAATGGTGAAAATAAATAATTGGATTGTTTTTCTTAGCTCGTCACTACTACTCAGTTCCTTAATTATTTTTGTTACTACTTAGTCGGTTGTACTCATACTACACCCTGCACTATATGTGCAAATCCAGGTGAGTTGGAAGGTGGCGATCGTTAACTTTAGGCCGATTATCTATGGAGACTGCAAGGTAGCTACTAGCGTCCGCAGGACCTTGTTACTCCTTTTGTTATTTCTTCTTTTAGATAGTTTATATATTTTAGTTTATAGATTTAGACGCTCATAACTTTGTGACACCCTAATGTTTGGGGCCGTTTTCTCACTTTATATTAATATTATTTAGAGTTGATTTAGTTTATGAGAACTTTAAATGTTGATATTCTTTTATTAAATTCTTAAAATCAATCAAAAGTAATATTTTGGGAAGTAGGCTTGCCTAGTAACACGATAGGCATCATCACGACCATGTTTGAATTATGGGTCGTGACAAGTTTTTGGTCTAAGGAAGAAGAAGGGTATCCCTAGGTTATAAAATCTGATGGGTTAAGGAGATAGGGCTGGGTGATGTTGGGCCAATTATTTTGGGTAAAACTTTTATGGGCTGGACAATCCAAATAAGCTGAAAATGGATTTCTCTTAATTAAGATGCGATAAACTAACCCCAAAACTCACTCTTCCTTCTAAAAATGATATAAAATTTCTAATATAAAATATAAAACTAATTCTAATAAAAAAATATATATAGTGACACTATTTTGGTATTTTTCAAGATTATATAAAAATAAGATCCTAGTAAAATAGTATGACTATAAGATATTAATGAAACTATTTTTTTGTAATTTTCTTTTTTATGATAAAATAAAGTAAAAAACAGTTAAAATCGCGATATTAGACCTAAACTAAATATTTAAACGCTAAAATGCGTAAAATCTCGGAGAGAGTAAAAAATTACATGTCTAAAAGAGTATGTGTACAATTAACGAAAATAGTTCAAAAAATGTAAGAATAGCTCTATCATGTTTCAGACAAAAAGGACATAGCCTACACATGATTTCTAACATGAATTAGAACTCAAACAATCAATCAAGTTTAGAATACACATATATAATAAGGCATGAAAGCAAACATATTCCATAATAGTTTAATAGCTACCTCAACTGAATACACCGGTGCAACACACACACTTGCCACCTAGCGCGTGAGTCACCCCAATACATCACATATAACATAGTTCCAAGGGTTAATTATCCTCAAATCCAAATTTATCTATGTTACATACCTCGAAAAAGTTAAATTAAATACCATGCAAGCCAAACAGTACTCTAGAAACATCATCGCATGCATATCAACCTACGAACGTCTCGAAACTAGCCAAAAGAAACTCAAAACATCAAATAATGCCATAGAAAATAAACCCAAGCGATAAAGGTCGAATTCTTTAATCAAATACTCAAAGTAAACTAAAAACTCAACCCGTATCCGCTCACTAGAATCCGACTAAGCTCACCAATTGTGATAAGCCATTTGAATACGAGTCCATCCATACTAATTTCACTCAAATCCAACTCTGAATCTATGTTCAAAACCAATTATTCACTTTAGTAATGTTTAGACAAATATAACAATTTTTTTCTAGTAAAGATATAGATTAAATCACAAATGAACTAGTGTAATCATGTTAATATATAAAATTAAGTTTAGATACTGACCCTAATGAAAAGACAAGAAGAACTTCGTGAAAATCACCTCAATCGGGGCTTTAGAACTCTAGATATGCTCAAAATACCACAAGAACACATTATGAGTGTTCTAATACACAGAGATTCCACTTTTGCACCAAAAAAGCCACAGTTGCATTTTTCCAGCTGTCATTTCCCAGTGGGGTCGCAGATGCGGACCCCACTTTGCATCTATGAAGCACCAGCACCGGTTTTCTTCTCCGGTACTAAAATAGCATAAGTTCCTCATACAATGTCCAAAGTCGATGATTCCTTTTGCTATGGCTCAATAATAACAGTACAAATCCAAATTTTTAATCAATAAAGAAATTAGAGCTTATTTGATTAATAAGGTATCACTTATTCTTAAAGAAACGACATTGAAACATCGGAACACAACGCGAAACCTATTCGAAACTCACTCTAGCCCTTTGGGACCCTATCCAAACATTCCAATAAGTCCCAAAACACAACATGGACATGCTAGAGCCCTCAAATCCTGCATAACAATAATGAAACCATGAATAACACCTCAAATCAAGCTTATTGAAGTATTTCACCTCAAATTTTGCACACAAGTTTCAAATGACATAATGAACCTATTCCAACCCACATGACAACAATATGAATCTGATAACGTCAAACTATATTCTAGGTCAAACCTATGAACTTTTCAAACAATAAAATTGCCAACTTTCTCCAAATAGTGCCAAAACATGTTAGAAGCATTCAAATGTTTCGGGCATACGCCTAAGTCAGAAATCACCATGTGGACCTAACAGAACCATAAAAGCTCTGATATGAGGTCAAATAAACATCATAAATCAAACTTGATCAAATATTTCAAATCGAAAATCATTCTTCAAAATTGATCCTGAACCACTTCAAAACCAAAACTGACGACACACACAAGTCATAATATATCACATGAAGCTAGTTAAAACATCAAACCACCGAACTGAATGCAAATGCTCGAGATGACTGGTCGGGTCGTATCATTCCCTCTCTTTTCCCCTATCCCCACTTAAACATATGTTCCCCCTCCAATCCATATAAGTCCGATAACACAGCCTAATTAGAGATCCTTACTCCCTAAATCTTATAACCCAATTCCGACATCTAAAATTCATTAAAAGACCCAATTTTTGCATCTCTACATTGTATAAGTCTAAATAACCTACATCAAGTTATAACCATAACCCAAGATATAATCACAAGATATATCATGTAACTCATATGCTTTTAGTAATAACTAACGATCATAATAGTTACCCAATAAAAAGCTCGATGCCGATAACAAACCTCATATCAAATAAAACCTTGTCCTAGACCTTAGCATACTACCAATGACGAAAGAATCACGTAGAAACTCGTAACCACTCATTAGATCACAAGTCGTGGAGTTGTCCCACCCTACAAGAACCATAGCCAAATTCTAAACTGAACAACGACGTTATTCTTTCGAACATACCTTAATAAAATACAATAGTACTCGTTCCACGTCCAAAAACCTTTCCTTATCCAGTACAAGCTACTCGACCGACATTCCACACCAATACCACCTTTTCCACATACCATACAAATCGTGTGCCAAACAAAAAACAACTCAAATGCACCCAATGATGGAAAGAGAACTAAATGAGAGAACCGTCTCGCAAGCTCAACAGATACTTCCACAAAGGGTAATGCTATGAATTTTTCACAAAAGGAAAAACAAAACACACAAAATAAGCATAAAGAATCATATCCCAACATAACTTTGTAGCGATGCGTGACCCACTCCAAATGCCAGCCCACATGGAATGCCTCGAGCCATAGCTGTCACAACAAAAATCCATATGCATAACAACATAAAACACACGAAGTGCATGACCATAGCTATGGAGAAACAGATGGCAGAATATACCACAAACAAGAAGCCCATAACCATAGCACAACCAATTATTCAACATCCCCAAGACATCTTGCTCGAATTCAACCACAAGGCCCAAACAGAAGCGCATCATGTGGGTAAATAGTCAACATTCCCACAACCCATTCTAGCATAAAAGAGAAATACATAAAATATATAAGACACAAATAAGATCAACTCTAGCCAATGACATACTGCTCAACAATAGATGTGTTCAGTAAATAATCTTACCCGATGTAGAATACGAATTGTCATTAGGCCTACTAGTGGCCTCAAATCCATTCCAATCCTCCCGAAATAGGTAGATAACTTTCCCAAGGTTCCACTGGAACCTATCCATATCACATACCATCAATTGTTTAAACTTGACCATATCTTCATAGTCCATAACTAAGGCATAGTCACCCTATGAGACTCGCATTCTCCAAATCACAAGAATACAAAATCTCCATAATTGTTCCCGACTCGACCACCCAAATCACCGACACATCTCACATGCACAATCATCTCAAGAGAATACTTCCCTAATACTTTTGTGGCACATAGAAAATCTGAACGTCAATAGTCGAACAACCATATGATTATCGTAATACAAATCAAGAATGTTGCGCCCCCTCTTTCCTCACTGAATTCGGGTTTCGACATTTTTTGGGACAACTCCCTTCCTTTTAGGATAGGGTATGAGATTTGAATAGTCGTCACCTAGCAGATTAAGGTCGTTAGGGAACCTAGAAAAGTTAAATCATTAAACTAGTTTGCATCACCAGAGATTGGGTAATCCAAATTATCTTGAGGGGAAGGTGTTAGGAAACTCTCGAGGTCCTCAATGGTGGGTCCCGACCGAACTAAATTAAGCGAATTAGTCTTTAATAGAAAATAAAGAAATTTAGACAATTATTATTTTAAAGCAGGAATTAAAGGGGTCCTAAGTTTCTTAGCCCATAGGATCATTTCCATGCAATACTTGGTAACTTTCCCCAAATTGGAGTGTTATGCATAGTATTAGTGCACATGTAATCATCTTATTTACTATCCAATTACTATCTTTCAGTTATTACCTGAGCATTCTAATAGCTTCTAGTGCGTACCTTATGTGTGCACTACTCGTCCCGTACCTATGGTCTTAGAGGTACTTAGGAATTCTATTTTGGATAGTTTCAGACTCACCTATGTTGCTTAAAAATTAGAAAAAGCTGAGAGACAAACAAGAATTCAAAAAAGATTGTCACATAAAGAGCAAATATAGGCTCATGTTAACCTCAACAAGTAAACAACAAATTCACGCTATTCAAACAAACAACTTTAAGGATTTAGGATCCTATAGGCAGGATATCTAAATGACCATAAACAAAATATAAGATAACAACTTTAAAAAAGCGAGCAGCGGTACTTATCACTTTGCCTACTGATTTTTGTTAAAACTCTAGATCTAGGCCTATTTCAAGCAACAACAAATCATAATTTTTAGACCACGAATTCTTAATAACCCTACAAGTTGCCTAGGTGATAACCATAGCATAATCCTATATGTATGGTATCTAAAATTGTTAATTACAGACTATAGTTTATAAATGAGTCGCTAATTTTAAAAGACAGGTTTTTATCTCTTTAGGTCCTATAAACATGCTTTCTAATTTACATAACTATTTAACTCCAATAGGCATGATCTTTAGGTGTTGGGGACTGATTTATTTATTTCCTATAGACACTATATCTAAATTTCATAAATTGGTTTGATATCCCCTATAGGCATGATATCTAAGTTGAAGAAAGCTAAATTTTATGTATCTCCTATAGGCATGGAATCTATGTGGGCAGAAACTTTAACAAATTACCAGGAAATTTCAATAAATTACACAAAGAAGATCCTATATACATGATCTCTAATGCACATTGAGATTGAGAATATGCATAGAACATGGATTCTTGATGCATAATTGACAGAACAACAAATAGGCAGGATTTCTAGTATGCTAAAAGTATACAAATTTTAGAATCACAAACAGTCAATAGGAAATCATATAGACAGGACCACTAGTAGTTTGCTTATAAGGAATCACCATAATGGACCTATAGGCAAGATTTCTACCCGAGTTTGAACAAAGATATATAGAAATCACCCGAGCTTTACTAATAATCTCACATCTGTTTATTACAAGTGTTATTATATTATTACACCCCAATATGAACGAATTACATAATACTATCCATTACACTATAGGGAGCCTTTGCAGGCCCAATATCAACCTAGAAACTAGGCCTTCAAGCAAACCAATTCTAAAGTACAGTTGGTCCATCCATGATATACATAATGGGATTCTAGTGTGTCAAAGTTCCAAAGGGCCTCAGGGACCCCGGGCAATACTTACACTAGAAACTTCGTACGAGAAATAGTGGTAAAAGTTTGGAATACCAGACCCAATGTGTCAGAGTTCGAAGGAGTTTCATGGACCATAGGCAGTGCTCACACTGGGGGTGGTAGGACCCTAGATAACTAAGAGTAGAAGTTTGAAAATAGTATATAAGGGTTAGGGGATAGTTTTAGAAAACAGAAACAGAACTCCACCTAGACAGAAACAGAACTCCACCTAGACAAGCAGAATCCAAACAGATTGGTATTGATTTGGACATAAGTACTATAACAAAAATTAAAGCAATCATAAAAGGGAAAGGGAACTTGAATTATAGACACTATTGACCACACATGCTTGTAACATCTAAACACATTTAGAATAGGGAACATATAACTGAATCAAACGATGTTTCACATTACTGAAGGTTACTTAGTTTATTAATTATCACTAGGTGGTACTATGTAGGCATGTGTTAAACAAAAACAAGCTGATGTTTTAAATAACAAACCAAACAAACACATAAAACAAGGTGGCAAGGATTAAAACATACTAGTCTAGAAATAAGTACCCAGAAATCATGGGTCAAACAGGAACATGCTAATGTAAACTAACCATACCAGCAAGTAGAATAGAGCAGGTTAACAGGAATTAAGGCATGCCAGTTGAGAAAGAAATGAAAAAGAAACATGTGGCAAACAGAAGCATATTGAGGCTTGAAGTAAGCTAATCATATAATCACATGAAAAAGAACAAGGTAACAAGAACTAAGGCATATCAGTTGAGAAAGAGAGGGTCAAGAATTAGGTATCAAACAGAAGCATGTTGAGGTCTGTAATAAACTGATTACATGAACATATAGAATAGAACAAGATAACAGGAATTAAGGAATACCAGTTAGGAAGAAAGTAAATAGGAAGGTGATGGAAACTGGAATCCAAGAATTTATCCTTGGCTTTCAGCCGGCTAGACAATGCAGCAAATCAATGTGATAGAAAGAACTCAAGTTGTATGAGTGGAAGTGTGTAAGTGTATGTTTGTAGGTGTGAACTTGTGTCATAAAATTCGAATAATGAAAGGTCTTACAGCATTTTGTAGAGTAAAACTAAATAAGATAGGAGAATCAATGGCACACAAATAAGACAAAGAAATTAGTTAATCAATTAGTTAGGCTTAAACACAAATCAATTAATAGGACGGAGTTCCGGAATTATTACATAGATTAAGGAGAATCTCATACGAAATCAATTAGCAAACAAGGTATAAGTTAAGCAATAAGTCCAACAATCACTCATAGGCCGATCATAATAATCAAATCCCAGAAATCAGACCAGTAATATAATTAAGGAAAGTAGTACCAAATATGAATCACATATATCAGGAAAGAATAGGTAAAAATCTTTCAAAGAGATACCAGTTTTATAAAAGATATAATTTCAAATGATAATTAAGCAAATAAATCAATTAACCACTTTAATTGACAGCCAAAGTAAACAAGCAAACATTATAGCAAGTAGTAAAATAACAAGAACCCTTAGGGTTTAAAGTCATAAGGACGAAAATCAGTCGAAAAGTAAAGAAAAAAACCAGAGTTAAGCACTTAAACGTTTCAAAACCTTCTTACAGAAACTTAAAGAAATTGAAATCTTAGATTTTAGGGAAAAAACGAGAATTGGCTATCAATAATAGGAAAAACAACAAAAACATAAAGGAAAAGTACTAAACCAACTCAAACCTCTCAGATATAAAGAGATTCGAACGAACTTAACCAGAAATAGTTAAGTTCTGTAAAAATAAATAGATTTGAGAAAAATATAGTTTGAACCAGAGATTTAAAGCCATAAACACAAAGATATTAGTACTCACAAACATCGAAATGAACACAGACGGGTTCATTGAGAACATGAGGGATTTAAACGAAATCTTGTTTGAATTTCTTTAAGACTCCATCAAGTAATACGAAAACCATAAAACCAGTAGAGATAGGAGGCTAGATGTAACAACCCGGCCGGTCGTTCCGTGAGATTTACCCCATTTCTCCTAATTCTGCATTTGTTATACATCGTTAGCCTGTTTTTGTTGTGTTGGGCCAGTTGGTTCGGGTCAGGAGTGTGGTGAGAATTGAGGCAATTAGTCTCTCAAAGTAGCCTAATAGTTGAGAAACTCAACTGTGAGTTGACTTATTGGTAAACAACCTCTGAATGAAGATTTTATGGCTCGGATAGCTTCGTTAGGTGATTTGGGACTTAAGAGTGTGTTCGGAATATTTTTGTGATGTCAGGCGTAGAATTAGGCTTGAATTGGCGAAAGTTAGTTTTTGGCGATTTCCGGTTGGCAGTGGAAAATAGGCTATCGGGGTCGGAATGGAATTATGAAAGTTGGAGCAGGTTCGTAATGTCATTTTGGATATGTCTGCAAAATTTCAGGTGAATCGGAGGTGGTTTGGTTGGTTTCGACATAGTTGGCGAAATTTGGAAGTTTCAAAGTTCATAGGCTTGAATTTGATGTAATTTTGGTGTTCCGAAGGCTCGACTATGTTGGAAGAATGATATAGGGTGTGTTGGTATGTTTGGTTGGGGACCCAAGGGGCTCCAGATTGATTTCGGATGGTTGGCGAGGTTTTTGGACTTGGAAAATTGCAGCAATAGCTGTTGAGGTGAAGTTCTGGTGTTGAGCGCACCTGCGGTCGGGAAGCCGCAGGTGCGATGTTGAAGGTGCGATGGGCGAGGTCGCAGGTGCGAAAAAGGCTAGGCAGGGAATTTCCGCAGGTGCGATGTTTTGGCCGCACCTGCGAAGCCGCAGATTCGGGGGAGTGGCCGGAGGTGTGGAATTGGTCCGTTAAGTGGGATTCCGCAGGTGCGCACCTGGGACCGTAGGTGCGGGTCCACAGGTGCGACTAAAGATCCGCATGTGTGGAAATGACTGGCAGAAACAATATATAAAGGCCCTCAGCGAAAATTTTCTTATTTTCACCCTTTTCATGTGGGAGGAGTACTTTATAGGTGATTTGGAGAAGGAAACTCAAGATTCTTTAGTAAAGGTAACTTCTTTGGTTACTAACATCGTTCCTATGCTATTATGTTCAGATTAGGCTTGAAAATTTAAGGATTTGAGTAAGCTTGAAAATTTAAGGTTGGGAAAAATTGGAAATTCTTTTGAGGTTTTGGGTAGGCAATTGTGATCCGATTGTGATGATTTTGGTATGAGTAGAATCGTGGGAGGAGGAAGTTTCTAGTGATGTAAAAATTATGGAATTCCGAAATGTGGGCCCGGGGTTCAAGTTTGGCCGAATTTCGAGATTTTTGTGTAATTTGATAGTTTTCGATTGGGTTACGTTCCTTGGTTATATATTGATGATGTTAAACTGGTTTTGGCCAGATTCGGAGCAATCGGGAACCAATTCAAGGGGCAAGAGCATTGCGGACTAGTGTTGTGACACGGTAGAGGTAAGTAATGATTGTAAATCTTGTCTTGAGGATATGGAACCCCGGACTACATATTTCTCACTAATTTTAGAAAGGTGCACATGTCGGATGACGGGTATGTGGCGCATACTGATCTTTGGAATGGACTACATCCTCTCCGCGGCAACTAATGAGTTGCACATTTACTCAAAACCTTATGTTAAATTATGTTCTAAAGATTTGTGAAATATTTAGGCTATAAGCCGTATTTGGGGCCTCGTGCCGATCTGTTTAGACCCCTTGGGGGATTTTCACTGATGTTTTCCTCACTATTTGTTGATGATTTCACTCAGCATCATTTTGCATACTGTATTTCGAAACTCGGCCTGATTTACACTACATGAGCATTAAATGATGTTTTGGGTCGAGTACCCTGTTTTACTGGTTCGCCCGAAGGGCGTTTGAGTGGTTCTACCGAGTGTGGCCAAGGGCCAAGAGTGATGGTGAGGTGTTGAGTCGCGCTTGGGCTGAAGGAGCTCCTCCAGAGTCTGTACACACCCCCAGTGAGCGCACCGAGTGCCGAGTGACGAGTGATTTGGAGGCATGAGTGACTGTGAGGTGCTGAGTGATTGTGGGGTGCTGAGTAATTGTGAGGCATGCCCGAGGGGCTAATTATGATACATGTTTTTGCCCGAGGGGCTACTTATGATCTTACTACATTCATTTGCATACCAAATCTCTTGTTTTAAAGTTGTTAAAAATGTGCATTCTTTAAAGGACCTTTTCTGAAGTTGATTTTAAGGCATTATGATTTCGTTATTCTATGTTACAATATTGAAAAGTAAGGCTGTGTATATTGTGACTTGATGGAATTGATTTTATGTGTTTCTTTGCTACTTAAACTTTATTTATTTTCATTACTACTGAGTTGGCGTACTCACATTACTCCCTGCACCTCTGTGTGCAGATATAGAGCATTAGCCTATTATTTCGCGCGAAGTCAGATTTGCAGGATATAAAGGTAGTTGTTCAGCGTCTGAACATCTGTGTTTTCCCTTCTTGTTGTATTTAGATTTTATTCGAAGGTGTTGTATTATAATAATTTATTTTGGCTTATTTCCTCTAGATGCTCAAAGGATACTGCGTACCGCGGGTAGTTTGGAGACTAGTGGGGTCTCATTTGTTACATTTTAGTTTGCGAGTGCAGCCTTTACCTGGTGGGAGTCATTCGAGAGGCGTAGACCGGTTGGTTCAGCACCTCTTACCTAGCAGCAGTTCTCCACGATTTTTTTGGAGAAGTATGTTCCTCAGTCCCATAGAGAGGAGCAACATAGGCAGTTTGAGCAGCTGCGCTAGGGAGAGTTATCAGTTACTTAGTATGAGATGAGGTTCTCCGAGTTTGCTAGGTATGATTCTGAGATTATCCCTACTGATAAAGAGAGGGTGAGGAGGTTTGTAGATGGTCTTTCTTATCAGCTTCGGTTATTTATGACTCAGGAGAGAGTATCGGGTGCTTCATTCGAGCAGGTTGTTGACATAACTCGAGATATTGAGTTTGTTCACCCCCAGGAGTGGGAGGAGAGGGAGTCCAAGAGGCATCCTGGTTCGGGCAGTTCCAGTGGTGCTCCCTTCAGGGGACAATTTCAGTAGGGTAGGGGCATTCAGGCCTCCTCAGTCAGGCCGTCTAGCATATGGTGGTGCCTCCTCGGGGCAGGGTCCCCGTGGTTGTCAGTCAGGCCATACTTCATTTGGCACCCTCCCAGCTCTTAGTGCAGCTTGAGCACCTCCAGTTCAGGGTTATTCGATGAATGAGTCTTCTAGTGGCCGTACGGGTGCTAGGGGTTTCTATCAGTCCCCGCCTCTAGCTCTAAGGAGTTGTTTTGAGTGTGAAGAGTTCGAGAATGGGTGGAGGGAGTGTCCCCGCCATTTCGATGGATCTTCTCAGCAAAGGGGCCAGCCCTCGACTTCAGCTCCAGTCACTTCACCACCCACCCAAGCAGTTAGGGGTGGTGGTCAGTCGGCCAGAGGCCACCCTGGAGGGGGAGGTCAGGCTCGCATGTATGCATTTCCAGCCAGGCCGGATGCTATCTCCTCAGATGCCGTGATTGTAGGTATTGTTTCAGTCTGTTGCCGTGATGCCTTGGCTTTATTTGACCCTGGTTCCACATATTCCTATGTTTCTTCATATTCTGCCAGTTTTTTGGATGTGCCTCATGAGTCTCTAGTCACCTCTGTTCATGTGTCAACTCCGGTGGGCGATAATGTTGTTGTGGACCGTGTGTATCGGTCGTGCATGATATCTATTAGGGTCTGGAGACCCGAGTGGACCTACTGTTACTCGGCATGGTCGATTTTGACGTGATATTGGGAATGGATTGGTTATCCCCGTTCCATGACGTTCTTGATCGTCACGCTAAGACCGTGACCTTAGCTATGCCGGGGTGTCTGACGGTTGAGAGGAGAGGTTCTTTCGAGTATCTGCCTAGAAGGGTGATTTCTTACCTGAAGGCTCAGCGCATGGTTGAGAAAGGGTGTTTATCTTATTTGGCCTTTGTGAGGGATGTTAGTGGTGAGAATCCAGCTATTGATTCAGTTCATGTGGTCCGTGACTGTCCGGATGTGTTTCCTACAGACCTACCAGGCATGCCACCTGACAGGGATATTGATTTTCGTATTAACTTGGTGTCAGACACTTAGCCTATTTCTATTCCACCTAATCGTAGGGAACCTGCGGAGCTAAAGGAATTGAAGGAAAAGCTTCAGGAACTCCTCGATAAGGGGTTTATTCGGCCTAGTGTGTCACCTTGGGGTGCACCGGTGTTGTTCGTAAAGAAGAAGGATGGGTCCATGTGTATGTGTATTGACTATCGACAGTTGAATAGGGTTACAGTGAAGAACCGGTGTCCCTTGCCCCGCATTGATGATTTGTTTGACCAACTTCAGAGAGCTAGAGTGTTTTCCAAGATTGATTTGAGATTTGGGTATCATCAGTTGAGGATTCGGGATTTTGATATTCCGAAGACTGCTTTCAGGACCAGATATGGTCGTTATGAGTTCTTGGTTATGTCATTTGGGCTGACCAATGCCCCAGTTGCATTCATGCAATTGATGAACATCGTGTTTCAGCACTATCTTGATTCTTTCTTCATTGTGTTCATTGATGACATCCTGGTTTATTCTCCTAGCCAGGAAGAGCATGCTCAGCATTTGAGAGTTGTGTTACAGAGGTTGAGGGAGGACAAGCTTTATGCGAAATTCTCCAAGTGTAAGTTTTGGCTTGGTTCGGTAGCTTTCTTGGGGCACGTGGTCTCTAGTGAGGGGATTTAGGTTGATCCAAAGAAGATTGGGGCAATGCAGAGTTGGCCCAGACCATCCTCAAATACAAAGATTAGGAATTTCCTTGGTTTGGCAGGTTATTACCATCGCTTTATAGAGGGATTCTCTTCTATTGCTTCACCTTTGACCAGATTGACCCAGAAGGGTGCTCTATTCAGATGGTCCGATGAGTGTGAAGAGAGCTTTCAGATGCTCAAGTCAGCATTCACTACAGCTCCAGTGCTAGTCTTGCCAGCTGGTTCGGGTTCTTATAGAGTTTATTTTGATGCTTCTAGAGTTGGCTCAGGAGCGGTATTGATGTAGGAAGGTAGGGTGATTGCCTACGCGTCCAGACAGTTGAAGGTGCACGAGAAGAATTATCCAGTGCACGATCATGTGTTAGTTGCCATTGTTCATGCCTTAAAGATTTGGAGGTATTATTTGTATGGAGTGCACTGTGAGATTTTCACTAATTTTCGCAGTTTGCAGTATTTACCGAGGCAAAGGACTTGAATTTGCATCAGATGATATGGTTAGAGCTCCTCAAGGATTATGACCTCACAATCTTATATTATCCGGGGAAGGCCAATGTAGTGGCCGATGACTTCAGTCGCAGAGCAGAGAGTTTGGGGAGTCTAGCCTACCTTACAGTAGCAGAGCGCCCATTAGCCCTTGATATTCGGGCATTAGCAGGTCAGTTGGTAACATTGGATCTATCAGAGCCCCCGCGGATGTTGGTTTGTGCAGCCTCCAGGTCTTCTCTTTACGATCAGATTAGAGCATGCCAGTATGATGATCCCCATTTGCTTGTTCTTCAGGATAGGGTCCGTCGCCGTAAAGATATGGATGTGGTTATTGGTGATGATGGGGTCATGATGATGTAGGGACGGATTTGCGTGCCCAATGTAGATGGGCTTAGAGATTTGATTCTAGCAGAGGCTCACAGTTCGCAGTATTCCATTCATCCGGGTACCGCAAAGATGTATCGGGATTTGAGGCAGCATTATTGGTAGAGTAGGATGAAGAGGGATATTGTGGAGTTATTGGCTCGGTGTCTCAACTGTCAGCAGGTCAAGTACGAGCACCAGAGACCAGGTGTATTTCTTCAGAGGTTTGATATTCCGGAGTGGAGTGGGAGCGGATCACCATGGACTTCGTAGTTGGACTCCCACGGACTTCGAGGAGGTTTGATGCTATATGGGTTATTGTGGATCGACTGAACAAGTCTGCATACTTCATTCCTGTTGGTACTACTTATTCTTCAGAGAGCCTAGCTGAGATTTACATTAGGGAGATTATCAGATTGCATCGGGTTGCAGTTTCAATCATTTCCGACAGAGGCACTCAGTTCACATCTCAGTTTTGGAGAGTTGTGCACAGAGAGTTGGGTACTCAGGTTGAGTTGAGCACATCGTTTCATCCTCAGACCGACGGGCAGTCGGAGCGTACCATTCAGATTTTGGAGGATATGTTGCGTGCTTGTGTGATTGACTTTGGTGGTTCTTGGGATCAATTTCCACCACTAGCGGAGTTTGCATATAATAAAAGCTATCAGTCGAGTATCCAGATGGCTCCGTATGAGACTTTATATGGTAGCAGGTGCAAATCTCCGGTTGGTTGGTTGGTTTGAGCCGGGAGAGGCTAGGCTATTGGGCAGAGACTTGGTTCAGGATGCCTTGAGTAAGGCAAAGTCGATTCAGCAGTGGCTTCGCACGGCGCAGTCTACGCAGAAGAGTTATGCAGGCCAGAAGGTCCGAGATTTATCTTTCATGGTTGGGGATAAAGTGTTGTTTAAGGTGTCACCCATGAAGGGTGTCATGAGATTCGGGAAGAGAGGGAAGCTGAGTCCCAGGTTCATTAGGCCATTTGAGGTGCTTCAGAGGATTGGGGAGGTGGCAAATAGGCTTGCTATGTGTCCCAGTTTATCGAGTATTCATCCAGTATTCAATGTTTCGATGCTCCGGAAGTATGTTGGTGACCCTTCCCATGTTTTTGACTTCAGCACGGTTCAGCTCGAGGGTGATATGTCATATGAGGTAGAGCCAGTGGCTATTTTGGGTCGACAAGTCAGGAAGTTGATGTTTAAGGATATAGTTTCAGTGAAGGTTCAGTGGAGAGGACATCCGGTGGAGGATGCCACCTGGGAGACCGAGAGGGCGATGCGGGACAAATATACTCACTTATTCGAGACTCCAGGTATGTTTCTAGACCCGTTCGAGGATGAAAGTTTGTTTAAGAGGGGGAGGATGTAACGACCTGGCCGGTCGTTCCGTGAGATTTACCCCATTTCCCCCATTTTTGCATTTGTTACATATCACTAGCCTATTTTTGTTGTGTTGGGTCAGTTGGTTCGGGTCCGGAGTGGTTATGGTGAGAATTGAGACAATTAGTCTCTCAAAGTAGCCTAATAGTTGAGAAAGTCAACTGAAAGTTGACTTATTGGTAAATGACCTCGGAATGCGGATTTTATGGGTCAGACAGCTTCGTTAGGTGATTTGGGACGTAGGAGTGTGTTCCGAATATTTTTGTGATGTCCGATGTAGAATTAGGCTTGAGTTTTTGAAAGTTAGTTTTTGACGATCTCCGGTCGGCAGTGGAAAATAGGCTATCGTGGTCAGAATGGAATTCCAGTAGTTGGACCAGGTTCGTAATGTTATTTTGGATATGTCTGCAAAATTTTAGGCCAATCGAAGATGTTTTGGTTGGTTTCAACGTAGTTGGCGAAATTTTGAAGTTTCGAAGTTCATAGGCTTGAATTTGATGTAATTTTTGTGTTTTCGTGTTGTTTTTGGTGTTTCGAAGGCTCGACTAAGTTGGAATAATGCTATGGGGTGTGTTGGTATGTTTAGTTGGGGGCCCAAGGGGCTCGAGATTGACTTCGAATGGTGGCGCGGTTTTTGGACTTGGAAAATTGCAGCAATAACTACTGATGTGAACTTCTGGTGTTGACCGTACCTGCGGTCGCGAAGCCGCATGTGCGATGGGCGAGGTCGCATGTGCGAAAAAGGCTAGGCAGGGGAATTTTCGCAGGTGCAAAGTTTTTGCCGCACTTGCGAAGCCGCAGGTGCGAGAGAGTGGCCGCAGGTGCGTAATTGGACCGTTAAGTGAGATTCCGCAGGTGCGCACCTGGGACCGCAGGTGCGGAAATGACTGGCAGAAACGGTATATAAAGTCCCTCTGCGAAAATTTTCTTATTTTCACCATTTTTCATGCGAGAGGAGTACTTTGAAGGAGATTTGGAGAAGGAAACTCACGATTCTTCAGTAAAGGTAAGTTCTTTGGTTACTAACATCGTTCCCTATGCTATTTTTTTCGGATTAGGCTTGAAAATTTAAGGATTTGAGTAGGAAATGGTTGGGAAGAAGGGGGTGGAGAATTGAAAATTCTTTTAAGGTTTTGGGTAGGCAATTGTGATCCGATTGTGATGATTTTGGTATGAGTAGAATCATCGGAGGACAAGGTTGCTAGTGATGTAAAAGGTATCGAATTTCGAGAAGTGGGCCCAGGGCTCGGGTTTGGCCGAATTTTGAGATTTTTGTGTAATTTGGTAGTTTTTGATTGGGTTGCGTTCCTTGGTTATATATTGATGATGTTAAACTAGTTTTGGCTAGATTCGGATCAATTGGGAGCCAATTTGAGGGGCAAGAGCATTGCGGTCTAGTGTTGTGGCCCGGTAGAGGTAAGTAATGGTTATAAATCTTGTCTTGAGGGTATGGAACCCCAGACAACATATTTCTCACTGATTTTAGAAAGGCGCACATATCGGATGACGGGTATGTGGCGCATACTGATCTTTAGATTGGACTACGTCCTCTCCGCGACAACTAATGAGTTGCACACTTACTCAAAACCTTATGTTAAATTATGTTCTAAAGATTTGTGAAATATTTGGGCTATACGTCGTGTTTGGGGCCTCATGCCGATCTGTTTAGACCCCTTGGGGGCTTTTCACTACTGTTTTCTTCACTATTTGTTGACGATTTCACTCAGCATCATTGTGCATACTGTTTTTCGAAACTCAGCCTGATTTACATTACATGAGCAATAAAATGATGTTTTGGGTCGAGTGCCTTATTTTATCTATTCGCTCGAGGGGCCTTTGAGTGGTCCTACTGAGTGTGACCGAGGGCCAAGAGTGATGGTGAGGTTCCAAGTGATATGTACACATCCCAAGTGAGCGCACCGCGTGCCGAGTGACGAGTGATTGGGAGGCATGAGTGACTGTGAGGTGCTGAGCGATTATGAGGCATGCCCGATGGGCCGATTATGATACATATTTTTGCCCGAGGGTCTACTTATGATTTTACTGCATTCATTTGCATACCAAATCCCTTGTT
Source organism: Nicotiana paniculata (assembly GCA_005239505.1). Taxonomy (NCBI): domain Eukaryota; kingdom Viridiplantae; phylum Streptophyta; class Magnoliopsida; order Solanales; family Solanaceae; genus Nicotiana; species Nicotiana paniculata. The sequence goes on along the minus strand of ML357342.1, from coordinate 48,757 downwards.
TAAAGTCGTTAAAAATGTGCCTTCTTTAAAGGACTTTTTCTGAAGTTGATTTTAAGGCATGATGATTTCATATTTCTATGTTACACTATTGAAAAGTAAGGCTGTGTATATTTTGACTTAATAGCATTGATTTTATGTGTTTCCTTGCTACTTAAACTTGATTTATTTTCATTACTACTGAGTTGGTGTACTCACATTACTCCCCTCACCTCTGTGTGCAGATTCAGGAGCAGATATTGAGCATTAGCCTGTTATTTCACACGGAGCCAGATTTGCGGGATATAGAGGTAGTTGTTCAGCGTCCGTAGGATCTCTGTTTTCCCTTGTTGTTGTTGCTTTTATTCGAAGGTGTTGTATTATAATAGTTTATTTTGGCTTATTTCCTCTAGATGCTCATGACATGTAGGCTTCGGGTTTAAGGGTTGGCGGTATTGTATAATTGGCCTACTTTATTTAGTAAATTCTCTATATTTTATGAAATGCTTGAAACTTGATTGGGGTGTTCAAAAGGAAATTTCGAACATGCGGTAGTCGGCTAGCCTAGTTCCACGATAGGCGCCATCATGGCCGGTTTAGGATTTGGGGTTGTGACACCAGATAAGGCCTAGAATCAAAGAAGAAAATCATGGATCGAAGGGATTTTGGTGATGGCGGGCTAGGGTTAGGAGGAAGGTGAGAGAGAAGAGAGGAGGAAAGGGGTTTCAATGTCGGCAGTTTTGGAAAACGAGTAGGGTTTTAGGTCATTTAGTTAATTAAAAAAGGCAATGAATCCTGGAAAATTTATTGGGTTTGGGTTAATGGGTTAATTTAATTGGGCTGGGGTGGAAATTGGCTTAAGGTCCGAAAATCAAATTAAAAGAGGCTATATGTTAAATACCCAATTAATTTAGTAAAAAAATTTGTAAAAATAGTTTTTTTAGCAAATAGGAAAATCTATATTAATATCTAAGTAGCGAGAAATACATGGTTTTCATAGTTTGTGTCACTTAGGACACTTTGGTTACCTACGCTTGCAATATTCTTGCAAGATTCATAAGACATCACTTTATCAAAAACATATTGTTCTAGTTAATCACCATCTTCAATACATTTTATATCATCTAGTGGTACCACAAAACTTTTTTCGTCTTCATTGGATCAAGAGATGCCTTCTTTTCCATTTGATGGGATACTTTATTCCCTTGCATGAACTCGTGTTAGACGATTACCTCCTTCAGATGGTGCATTAACAATCTGCATTTATTAATGATATTATCATAAAGTCTATTTCCTTGCAGGATTGAAAGGATTACCTCTGTGGAGTATGTTTTTACTTAAAGGGGAAACAAACCCCAAATATGAGCTGTTTTGAGTTGTCGCGCACCCCCTTTTCCGAATTCTCCTTCCAAATTAGTTGGGGTCTTGACATTATTGGGACAACACGTTTCCTTTTGGGAAAAATGTATGGAAGGAATCGAAGATTCTCCACCTAACGAGTTAAGGTGCGTTAGGGCACCTATTTAGGGTCATTTACAAATAAGATTTGGATAACCAGAGATAGGGTAAGGGCTTGAAATTACCCCAAAGAGAAGGTGTTAGGCACCCCTCAGAGTCCACAATTGTGGTTCTCGGCCAAACAACTTTTTGAATTTAATAATTAGCAGATTGGAAATTAAAGTTTAAACAAGTAAAGAGTTTTGAAAGATTCACAGTTTAAGCACACAAGTATAAAAAAGTTTTGAAAAGCTTTAATGTCTATGTACACAGGTGTAACAAGAAGTTTTGAACAAAAAATTTAATGTCTAAATAAGGTTTTTGAACGAATTATAATCTAAACACGTATATAAAGGATAGAGGGAGTCCTACGTTAATTATCCTATAGGATCACATCAGTACATCACTCCTCAGAGAGGGGCTACACATGGTATTAGTGTACCAGTCATCATATCCATATCTACCCTTCCCACCCCTTAGCGGTTATTAAGCGAGTGTTATTTAGCGACCTATATGCGTGCTATTACATGTCCCTTATTAATGGCCCTGGAGGAATTTAGGATCTCTATCTACAGGCAGTTCTAAATAGACCCTTAGGTTTAAAGGAGAAAATACTAAGGCAACAAACAAAAACACATAGGACTTCAACAAATGAGAAGCAGGAAAGAGAAAATAAGAGACTCAGTTTTACCTCCACAGATAATGCATGTAAACAACACGACTCAAACACAATTAGGGGAAGTATAGTTAAGTAGAATCATAAGACATGGTGGCTAGATGAGCATCAGAATATAAGAAAATGCAAATTCAGTTTTTTTTATAAACTCAGACAAGGGCCCTAATCAGTTTGCCTATATATTTTTTAGACCTGTTAGGCATTAGTAGCATACACAAGAGACAAATTTCCTTTTTTAAGAATTTAATCACTTAAGGATTGCCTAAGTGTGGGACAGTGTATACTAATCACGAGAATTAAGACAACTGTTGTTAATTATGTTACCTAAACATACTGTTCTAGGTGTTGCAAATATATATATCACTATTGCCAGTTGTTTAGGAATTGAGTAAAACAGTTTTAAGCCCTTTTTCATGCATTAGTAATTAAACTACGTGTAATTGAGCGAGTGATATCCTAAAACATGATATCTAATTCACATATAAGGTAGGATGATTTATATGCAAGATTCGTAAGAGCAGGATGTCTAAATATAGAGTAGTCACAACATTGGGCATGGTTTTAGAAGATGCAAAAGTGACAGTTTATTTAGTGTTGTCATTTACCCTAGAGACAAGATTTCCAAGTGCGTACCATGGTTATGAAATTATGAAGCATGATTGGATGAATAACAAATTATTAATATATTATTCTAACACAAGATTTCAGAGTGATGATCATGATGCCGAAAGGAATATGCTTAAACAGTATTCATAGAGCCTAAGGAACATGGTGTCTAATGCATGATTTGCACACATTGGTCCTAAACATGAGTTCTATTTCTCAAATAGGAAATGTAAACCTAAGAGCATGATTTCTACCCTTTGGCATGCATAGTTACCCCTCCCTTTTCACTATCCATCCCCAATAGTTGTTTACAAATAAATTATCACAGACCATTGCATGAATTACATAAATGAATAAGCTAAATAAGAAGTTACACTATAGGGAGCCTACTAATAGGCCTAGATCTCCAGAATTCTTAATGCCAACAGGTATTTCACATCCTTTCACATAATCCGGGTGTGCCAGAGTTCCCTAAGGACCTTAAGGGATCCCGTGCAGTGCTCCCACCCAGATTTTCATAACCATAATCGAGTAAGTGTAGTGTGGAAGGGCTAGCTCTAATACATCAGAGTTCATAGGGATCTCATAGGGATCCCAAAGCAGTCACACATTAGAGGGGAAGAACTTAGGTATCTAAGAGTAGAGTGAGAGTGCTTGACATAGTTTTGAAAAGATTGAGTATGAAAATAGTTTTTGAAATAAGACTTGTTTGAAATAAGTTTTACAGAACAATAGAAGAGTTTACTCAGTGAAAACAGTTTGAAAAAAGGGTAGGGTAATCAGAAATAAACAATGTACCAATCATAGAATCAAATAACACACATAGAACAAGAAACAAGAACTAAAACAAGTTCAGCAACTACAAGTTGGGAGATGAGGTATCAGGGACAAATATAGAGCATTTAAGGGCAAGCACATAGTAGGAAAAGTTACACATAAGCTTATAATCAAAGAAATCTTCAGGGGTTTCAGGTACAGCATGTGTTTCAGGACTACAGGGAAACTAAGTAGCATATAGCACATATTTTTGTATGCCAGGAATAAAAGAAAACATAAGTGAAGTAGAATCATATTGAAGTATGCTAGGGGGGTAATAAACATGTTGAGTCTAAGGGAGGGGGCACATTGAGAATCATGCTAATGAAACAGTAAAGTGGAGATGCTAATTGTAGGTTGAACAACAAAACCAAAAAAAAAAACATATTAGAAACAGGATGAATTGAAGTATCAAAAGGAACATATTGTTTTTGAAGCATAAACTAAATTTACGACATACAAGTATAGGATATAGAAAAAACAGAATGAGGAGTAAGAGAGTAGAATACTCATCCTTGGCTTGCAGCCAGCTGATAATAGTAAGTAACCAGAAAGAGAGTAGAAGAGAGTGTTTGTGTGTAAGAGAGAGTTTTGAACACTGTGTGTTCGTGTGTTGCTTAACAAAAGAGTAGGGTATATGTAGTTTTGAAATATGTAGAAAATAAGTTAACAAATAATATTTCAATTAAATTACAGGAGCAAACATCAATTAGAATCAAATTAATGTAAGCACTCCCTTTAATTGAGGATTCATTGCGCAAATGGTAATAAAAAGTGACAGACAAGGAAAGAAATCATGTAAACGCTTATTTTAGCATATAAGAAGCAACATAGGTATAGAGTATGTAATTGACACTAGGTTCAAAATACTCTAATTAAGGAAAGTGTCTAAGGATCAGCTTTATAGCACAATTAACCACAAAATAAGGCAAGAGAATATTTAGAGGTTGAAATCAGCAGAGATAAAGTATACCAATCACAGGGAATCAGGGATTCCATTAAAAGGTAACATTGACCAAAGGGAAGTATTTCAACTGGATGAGGCAAACATATCATTAGACAAAAATAGGGTAAAAGAATCACTTAAATCGAGGATACAAGCTAGAAAATGATATTGATGAAAGGAAGTAACACAACATGTTAGAAAATAAACGAGACACTCACGGTATAGGGTAAAATCAGCAACCCTAATCATCATAGCAAAGTAAAAAATTACTTAGAACAAGGGATTCAACTAAAACACAGTACGCTCAACGGGGTAACATGATTTAGGCAGAAGTAATAAAGAGACAAAAATCGTAACAGGAAAACATGAAGTATAATCACAAAATCATGATGTATTAACGAGAACACAATAATCATAATGGAACGGGTAAACATATTATCGCAAATAAACTCAGAACCACACATTGAAACCAAGGATTTTGGGGCTTTTAACAAAAGTGAATCAGACAAAAAGTGAAAGCTTAAGTAACGTTTAAACATGATGAAAATCATAAATTGATGCTAAAAACGAGAAAGAAAAACTGTTTTGTAAAGGGGTTTAAGAACCCTAGTTTGAAAATGAAGGGCCGTTTGGGGGAAACGGAAAATATTTAAGGAAAACATCAAAATAACTCATATATGTACAAATATATTATAGATCTAAGAAGATCGAGAGTTTAGAAGTTAGGGTTTCAAAGAGAGAACCCAGAGAGAAGGAGAAGCAACTCAAAAATCTTCGGTTTTACCCGAAAATTGTAGAATCTTACTCGGACGGACAAGGATGGCCGGAGAATGGCATGAGAGAACATGGGAGGTGAGTGAACTACCTCTAGTTAACTTGAGGGCCTCAAAGCAGTGATACCCATTTAAGGATGGAGCCATGAGGCTGGGGTGGTTGTGAGACCACCATGGTTGCCGGCAAAGCAACGACCGATGAGAGCTTAGGTTAGGAGAGGGAGTCGAGGGAGATGAGAGAGTTGAGAGAGATGAGAGATGTAACGGTGGAAGAATGAGGGGGAATGTGAAGGGGGAAGGGTAGTCCTTAGGGTTTATTTTAGGAAGGGTTAAATCTGGACCGTTGATCAAAATAGATTTAGGGATTGGCTTGGAGTCTGTTGGGTTATTTAATTGGGTTAGGAATCAGGATTAATTTAGGCTATAAGTGAAATAAAGGGGGCTAGCTATTACCTCATTAAATTAGATAAAATAATTTATAAAATAGCTAATAGCTGTAAAAAAATGAAATTCATGCTTAGAAAAGAAATTTAAATGATTACTTAGTATCTACAAAATACAAGTGGTCAATTACTGGATAAAAAATAGTACAAAACATATGATTGGGCTATAATTTAAAGTTATTACAATTATAGCCAAAGGGTGCCAATTTGGCTAATTGTGAAATAATTTGGTCTTAGTAGGACCCTGAATAATAAATTAAATCAAGAAATGCTTTTGAAATCATCTGTATGCAATCTCGTAATGAATTATTGAAAGTAAAATGCTGGATAAATTAAAAATAAATTTGTAAAATATAGGATATATTATGGAAAAATACCAATTGCTATTAATGCATGATTTTGAAGTTATATATGCAATTAAAAAATATTTTGAGGAACAATTAGGTATCAATAACTGCCCCTCTTTACACGAGAAGGATGAAAGAGTTGTCGGGTAAATATGATCGCCAGTTTTGACCGAGCGAAACGATTTGGAGAGATTTAGGCCGCACCATAGCTTCTAAGCTGCCTAAATATACCTGGTTTTACATGAATCAAGTCGTATGTAGTTCCGCCCCCATCGACGAAGTATACGATTGAGTTATCACAAGAACGGACGCAACATATAGGGCTGGATGAGCGAATGGTTTATAAGATTGGTTAGGAGAACCGGAGCAGGACCGCTCCTGTTAGAATAATCTTCTCTTGCTGGGTTACCTGCAAATAAAACAATAATAGTGTATATTGTGCGTAAATTTAAATATGATGCAAGTTTCCGTCGGACTATGAATGTTGTCTTCGAACGGTTAAGGATGACGTCCTCAGACCATGACGTCATGGGCCATGGATTGTTTGATGAAGGATTCGCAGGCCATGAAATGATGTTCTCGGGCCATGAAGATGGTGCCTCCGAACGATGACGCCCTTGAATAATAATATGAAAAGTTGAGAGAGATTCTCAGGCCATGACATGATGTTCTCGGGCTATGAAGATGGTGCCTCTAAATGATGATGCCTTTGGACATGTTGGATATTTCCCCCCATGAAATGCAGTAATATGATGCTGACAAGACAGACCTTAGTCTTGAGAATTGAAGGGCATATCTTAGCTCGAAAGGAAAGTGAAGTAAATAATGCTTGAGAGACAACACCTAGTCTCAATGAAAAAGTAAACTGGAGGTAGAGCTTAACCTCGTGAAAAATGGGGACAGAGCTTGTCCCATGAAAAATGAAGATAGAGCTTAGCCTTATGGAAAGGGAAGGCAGAAAGGTAGCTTTATGCAAGTGGAAGGCAGAAAGTTAGCCTTATGCAGAGGAAGGCAGAAAGTTAGCCTTATGCAGATGACGGCAGAAAGTTAGCCTTATGCAAGTGGAAGGCAGAAAGCTAGCCTTATGCAAATGGAGGTAGAGCTTAACCTCATTCAGATGGAGACAGAGCTTAGTCTCATGCAAACGAAAGGCAGAAAGGTAGCCTTATGAAAGTGGAAGGCAAAAAGTTAGACTTATGCAAATGGAGGTAGAGCTTAACCTCACGCAGATAGAGACAGAGTTTAGTATCATGCAAACGGAACGCAGAAAGGTAGACTTATGCAAGTGGAAGGCAGAAACTTAGCCTTATGCAGAGGAAGGCAGGAAGTTAGCATTATGCAAATGATAAAATAATAAATGGCACTAAAATTTCTTAGTTGGCAGCGGGCTTTAATATTGCGGCTATTGTGAGCATTGCGTCTATGGAGGATTGCTTGTTTGTAATTCTACCAACTGTTGGCAAGTGCGATGATTTCGATAATTGTGATTTCGAAAAATGTTTATCCTTTGGGCGGACAATAAATTTTGGACTTTTGCAATCTTTAGCACCTGCATCCAAAGAAAAAATCGTGAGTTCTATAGATGAAGAAGGTTGGTTCGTATCTCCGCTAGATTTGCTTGACTCGTCCGGCTCGATCTGATCACCCTGTTCATATCATCGGGGTAGAGTTTGCTAAACAGAGCTATTTTTCAAGAGTAAGTATGCATGATTTTGCTAAAAACATAGGAAAGAAAATGAAAAACATATTTTCAAAAATATAGATGAACCGACGACCGTGAAACGGTTCAAGACATTGCAACCTCTCATGTTATGGAATTTTGAGGATCCTCCTCAAAATTATTCCCTAGTTTGAAGGGTTGACGCTTATGACTGTTGCACATACGACGATTGGCTGAACTTACTTCAAAATTTTGACGGTGCCCTAGTTTCCAATTGCGGGGAAAAATGAAATTTTGTGACCGAACCCATAGGGCTGCCTACGTATCCCCTCTTAATCGGGAATCAGGTCAGGCACAGTTCAATTTACATCATTGATAAAAACATAAAGGATTACACATAATAGCGTTTAGCTGCATCTGAATTGATTGGCTTCGACCACACTTCTCCGTCCATTTACGCAAGTATAAGTGCTCCTCCTGTCAGTACTCGGTGAACCATATATGGAACTTGCCAGGAAGGAATCTCCACTTTGGCAGGAATGACATCTTCTATACCATAAACCAGTATGTAATGAGTTTCTCCGGTTGATGTGCAGACTGTGGTGCGGTATCCCAATAAAGCAAATGATAACTTTTCATGCCAATGCTTGTGCTTTTCTACCATCTTCCTCAATATCTTCTTGATGTTCTTGTTGGCAGCTTCTATAGCTCCATTCAACTGAGGTCTATAAGCTGTGGAATTCTTGAGCTTTATTTTGAAGGTCTCGCACATAGATTTCATCAGGTCATTGTTGATATTGGAGCCGTTGTCGGTGATGATTGATTTCGGAAATCCGAACCGACAAATGATACGATCACGAACAAAGTCTGCCACGACTTTCTTAGTCTCTGCTTTGTATAATGTTGCTTCGACCCATTTAGTGAAATAAAAAAATTTCTACCAACATGAACCTATGTCTGTTTGAGGCGGTAGGCGCGATCGGTCCAATGACTTCCATTCCCCAGGAGGTGAATGGCTAGGGTGAGCTTGTTGCATTGAGCTCGTTTAGAGGTACATTTATCATATCTGCATGTACCTGACATCGGTAGCATTTCTGGACATATTGGATGCAGTCCATTTCCATAGTTATCCAGAAATAGCCAGCCTTGAGCATCTTCTTGTCCAAGACAAAGCCATTCATATGTGGGTCACATGTCCCATCATGTATATCCTCAAGTAGTTTGGAGGCTTCCTTTGCATCAACACATCTTAATAATCCTACGTCGGGAGTTCTCCTGTACAGTATCCCTCCACCGTGAAAGAAGTTGTTGGACAATCTTCGAAGCGTACGTTTCTGAATGTGATTTTGCAAGCTCTGGATACTCTCCCTTTGCCAAGTACTCTTTGATATCATGGAACCACGACTTTTCGTCTGCTTCTTCTTCAACATAGGCACAGTAGGCCGGCTGGCCATGGATCTTCACCGGAATAGTGTCAATGTAGTTCTAATCTAGATGCTCTATTATGGATAATAGGGTGGCCGATTCATCGGCGAACTCGTTCTGAATTCTGGGGATGTGCTGAAATATTTTCTTCGTGAACCTCTTTCTCAATTCTTGCACATGGTACAGATACAGAAGTATCTTGGAATTCACGGTAGACCATTCTCCTTGTACTTGGTGTATTAGCAAATCAGATTCACCAATCACTAATAGCTCCTGGACGTTCATGTCAATGGCCATGTGGAGCCCTAAGATGTAGGCTTCATATTCTGCCATATTGTTGGTGCAGGGGAATCTGAGTTTGGTAGATACCGGATAATGCTGAGCAGTTTATGACATCAGGGCAGGTCCAATGCCGAGTCCTTCAAAATTTGTCGCTCCATCGAAGAACAACCTCCAACCATCATAGAATTCTACAATGTCTTCTCCTATGAATGATACTTGTTCATCGGGAAAATACGTTTTCAGGGTTCGTATTCTCCATCCACGGTGTTCTCAACAACATGGTATGCTAGTGCTTGTCCCTTGATCGCCTTCTGAGTCACATAGACAATGTCGAACTCACTCAGCAGGATTTGCCACTTGGCCAGCTTGACAATGGGCCTTGGTTTCTGAAAGATGTACTTTAAGGGATCCATCCTTGATATGAGATATTTTGTGTAGGCACAAAAGTAATGCCTCAGCTTCTAGGCTACCCAGGTCAAAGCACAACAGGTACACGTTCCATTAAATAATACCGTGCCTCGTGTGGAGTGAACTTTTTACTCGGATAATGTATGTCATGTTCTTTTCTCCATGTCTCGTCGTGCTTCCCTAGAACGCAGCTGAAAGCTCCATCTAATACCGCGAGGTAGAGTAGCAAGGGTCTTCCTAGCTCTGGAGGTACCAAGACTAGCGGTGTTGACAAGGATTCCTTAATTATGTCAAAAGGCCTTTTGACAATCCTTGGTCCATTTGGTTGCAGCATCTTTCCTTAGCATCTTAAAGATTGGTTCACATATGACTGTGGACTGTGCTATGAACCGGTTGATATAGTTTAGGTGTCCTAGGAAACTAATCACATCTTTCTTGCTCTTCGGTGGTGGTAACTCTTGGATGGCTTTGACATTTGACAGATCCAATTCTATCCCTCGAAGGCTGACGATGAACCCGAGTAAATTCCCACCAGGAACCCGAATGCAAACTTTGGGGGGTTTAATTTTAGGTTGTATTTCCGCAACCTATTGAAGAACTTCCTCAGATCTTCTATGTGGTCGGTAGCTTTCTTGGACATGATAATGACATCGTCCACATATACCTTGATTTCTTTATGTATCAAATCGTGGAAGATAGTGGTCATAGCTCTCATATAGGTGGCCCCAACATTCTTTAGGCCGAACGACATCATCTTGTAGCAGTAAAATCCCCATGGCGTAATGAAAGTCGTTTTCTCAGCATCTTCCTCGTCCATCCAAATTTGATGGTAACCAGTGAAACAATCCACGAACGACTGAAGTTCATGTTTAGCATAATTGTCGATCAGGCTGTGTATGTTTGGCAACGGGAAATCATCCTTCGGACTGGCCCGGTTGAGATCCCGGTAGTCGATGCAAACTCTGACCTTTCCATCCTTCTTGGGAACTGGAACGATGCTGGCTAACCATGTCAGGTACTCAACTACCCTAAGAACCTTGGCGTTGATTTTCTTGGTAACTTCCTCTTTTATTTTCAAGCTCATGTTGGGCTTGAATATTCTGAGCTTCTATTTTACTAGCGAACGCATTGGATTGGTTGGCTGTTTGTGAGAAATAATGGATTTACTGTCACGACCCCAGTTCGCCCTCCGCGGACATGTCGTGATGGTACATAGTCCCTAAAACTAGGTAAGCCTAACAATGCGAAAAAAACAACATAACTTGCGGAACAGTTAAGCAAAAACTGAACAATCTAAAAGAAAGACTATATACAAATGCCACTTGGCATCCACAACTCAAAAATAATGCGGAAGTCTGCAATATCACCCCAAAACCCGTAAACTCACGGAAAACACAGGCTAACAGAAATGTAATACACGGCTCTAACTCCAGAATGTCTAAACAACTGTAAGGAAAGAAAAGCTTTCCACTAAAGCTGGAATAAGATAGAGACTCCTGGTCTGCAGACACGGTAGATGTATCTCGAAGTCTCTGGTAGATCTCTCAACCTCGGGGATAGTGCACCTGGGTGGAGGTACCTGGATCTGCACATGAAAAACATGCGCAGAAGGGGCATGAGTACACCATAGCGGTACTCAATAAGTGACAAGCCTAACCTCGGCCGGGTAGTACCGAGGAAGGTCAGGGCCCTACTGGGGTTAATCAATATAATAGGAATATACATTATGAAAACAGGCAGTAATAATGAGTACAACAGTGAAATAAAACAAGTCCAACAAGGAAATAACGAAACACAAGAACAAAGTAAACACGTAATATGAACAACTCAATAACAATGGTAATAATGAGGATCTCCCAGGATACCGTCCTGTAGTCCTTTTCTCAACTGTCTAGTGGATCTCCCGGGATATCGTCCCGTAGTCCATCATATGTATATCCGAAGGATCTCCCGAGATACCATCCCGTAGTCCATCATATGTGCAGGGGGATCTATCTGGAATCTAACCCGCAGTCCCAAAGTAAACAAACAGGGGGGGAGCTACCGGAATCCCACATACGTAGTCCCAATGTAAATACGCAGCCACAACAAGAAGATATTCAGAAATAGGGTGCAAAAATACAAGGAAACAAGTAGTTCTAGCCTAACATGCTTCACGTAGTACAATTAAAGAAACTTAAGCAAATAGGCAATTTAGGGCAACTAGGCATGCTTTTCTAAGCTAACATGGACTATAATTGTAAGTAGAATAAAACATGTAAGAAAGAAACTCAGTCTAAATATTTAAAGTAAAATCGGATTTTGAACAATTAGCACAAGTACGCGCTCGTCACCTCACGTATAAGGCATTCAATTTCCAAATATCACATCCTAAGGAGAAAGCTCCCTCACACAAGGTCAGACAAGTCACTTACCTCGAACTGGCTCAAAATCAACTCGAAACCACACGTTTGCCACGAGTATCCGACTACAAATGGCCTAAATCTATACAATTCAATTATATATCGTAAATAACATCTTAAGTAATTGATTGTACTATTTAATTCAAAGTTAAAGCACGAAATTAGGTAAAATGACCAAAACGCCCCTCGGGCCCACGTCTCGTAATCGGGTAAAAGTTATATTTTCCGGACACCTATTCACTCACGAACTCACTCGACCAGAAACAATCAAAATCTGATGCCAAAAACCCCTTAAATACTCAGAATTTCGGTTTGGGGAAGTTTCATCAATTTCCTATGGTTTTCCCCCATTTTTGATAATTAAACTAAAGAAAACAACTAGGATTCATGGTCTAACAATGAATTAGGATTAGAAAACGTTACCTATGATCCTTCTCTTCAAAACCCACTGAAAATTGCAAATTCCCGAGCTCTCAAATGATTTATAGACACACAGGGATCTCGCACCTGCGGTCCCGATCACCACACATGCGGTACCGCACCTGCGTAAAAAGCATCGCGGCTGCGGAATTCACTTAAGTCCACTAGGGTCGCACCTGCGGTCGTTTGGTCGCACCTGCGGTTCCGCACCGATCGAACTCAAGTCGCACCTGCGACCACTGGCCAAATCCCTCGCCATTGCACCTACGATCAACCCTATCGTGTCTGCGAGTCCGCACATGCGAGAAAACCTTTGTAGGTGCAAAAATACCAGAAGTGGTATGGTCCAGCACTTTGCTAAGTTCCAAATTCTCCCGTTAAGCATCCGAAACAACCCTGAGGACTCCGGGACCTCAACCAAAACCACCAACCGACCCTAATGCCTTATTTGAACTAGGTTGAGTATTAAAAACACGTCTAATAACATCAAAATCAACGATTATCTATAGGTTCAAGCCTAGGAACTTAGGGAAATTCTAGAATTCATATCTGACACCGAAACACGTCTAAACTCATCTGAATGACCTCAAATGATGCACACACATCCCAAATGACATGACGGAACTGCTGTAACTTTCGGAATTCCATTCCGACCCTCGGATCAAAAACTCACTATCAGACTAGGAATTTCAAAATTTTAAACTTCGGCATTTTAATCCTAAATGAGCTACGGACTTCCAAAATGCATTCCAAACACGCTCCCAACCCTGAAATCACCTAACGAAGCTAACGGACCCATCAGATTTCCATTCCGAGGCCGTCTTCACACTGTTTCGACAATGGGCAACTTTCCAATACCTATGCTCTTATTTAGGGACTATGTGTCCCAAAACTCACAGAAACTCAAAATCGAACGTCCCGACAATTCAATTTAGAAGAAATAGACTTGGGGAAAGAAGTTAATAGGGGATCTGGGCGTTAATTCTTAAGACGACCGGCCGGGTCGTCACATTCTTCTACACTTAAACATTCGTTTCTCCTCGAATGAGCATAAATACATACCTGGAGTAGCGAAAAGATGAGGGTAACTGCTGCGCATATCCTTCTCGGTCTCCCATGTCGCCTCCTCGACCGGCTATCCCTGCCACTGAACCTTTACTGAAGCAATGTTCTTCGACCTGAGCTTTCTGACCTTCCTGTCAAATATAGCTGCAGGCTCCTCAACATATGATAGATCCTTGTCCAATTGGACTGAGTTGAAATCCAAGATATGAGACGGGTCACCGTGATATCTCCGAAGCATCGAAACATGAAATACCGGATGAACTCCTGCCAAGCTGGGAGGTAAGGCAAGCTCATAAGCAACCTCCCCAACACGCCTAAGTATCTCAAAAGGGCCAATAAACCTCGGACTCAACTTCCCTTTCTTCCCAAATCTCATAACGCCCTTCATAGGCAAAACCCGAAGCAGAACCCATTCTCCGACCATATATGAAGCATCACGAACCTTCCGGTCCGCATAACTCTTCTGTCTTGACTGGGCTGTACGGAGTCTATCCTGAATCACCTTGACCTTCTCCAATGCATCTTGAACTAACTTTATGCCCAATAGCCTGGCCTCACCCGGCTCAAACAAACCCACCAGAGATCAGCACCTCGTACCATATAATGCCTCGTACGGCGCCATCTGAATGTTGGACTGATGATTGTTGTTGTAAGAAAACTCAGCCAATGGCAAGAACTGATCCCAAGAATTTCCAAACTCAATCACACACGCATGGAGCATATCCTCAAGAATCTGAATAGTGCGCTCGGACTGTCCATCCATCTGGGGGTGAAATGTTGTTCTCAACTCCACCCTAGTACCTAACTCTTACTGAACGGCTCTCTAAAATCGTGAAGTGAACTGAGTACCTCTATCTGAAATAATAGAAATTGGAATACCATGCAGACGAACGATCTCCCGAATATAAATCTTCGCCAACGCCTCCGATGAATGAGTAGTCAGTACCAGAATGAAATGGGCTGATTTGGTCAGCCGATCCACAATTACCCAAATAACATCATACTTCCTCAAAGTCCGAGGAAGTCCAACCACAAAGTCCATGGTGATCCGCTCCCACTTCCACTCTGGAAACTCAATCTGCTGAAGTAAACCTCCCGATCTCTGATGCTCACATTTGACATGCTGACAGTTGAGACAGTTGGCTACAAACTCTGCTATATCCTTCTTCATTCTTTGGCAACAATAATGCTGTCTCAAATCCTGGTACATCTTCGTGGTACTCGGATGGATGGAATACCGCGAACTATGGGCCTCTTCAAGAATCAACTCCCGAAGCCTATCTACGTTGGGTGCACAGATACAGCCCTGCATCCTCATCACCCCATCCTCTCCTATAGCCACATCTCTTGCATCACCCCACCGGACTTTATCCTGAAAAACTGAAAGGTGGGGATCATCATACTGGCGCTCTCTGATACGATTATAGAGAGAAAACCGAGCTACCGTACAAGCTAATACCCGCCAAGGCTCAGAAAGTTCCAATCTCATGAACTGATTGGCTAAGGACTGAACATCTAAGGCTAGAGGCCTCTCCGCTGCATGAAGGTATGCCAAACTACCCAAACTCTCCACTCGGCGACTCAAGGCGTCGGCCACCACATTGGTCTTCCCCGGATGGTATAATATAGTGATGTCATAGTCCTTTAGAAACTCTAACCGTTTACACTGGCGCAAATTTAGATCCTTCTGCCTGAATATGTGCTACAAACTCCAGTGGTCAGTATAAATCTCACAAGGCACACCATACAAATAATGATGCCAGATCTTCAAGGCATGAACAATGGCGGCTAACACAAGGTCATGGACAGGGTAATTTTTCTCATGTATCTTCAACTGTCTGGACGCGTAGGCAATCAGCCTACTGCATCAACACCGCTCCAAGGCTGACTCGCGAGGCATCACAATAAACCGTATAAGACCCCGAACCAGTAGGCAATCTCATGATTGGGGTTGTAGTCAAAGCTGTCTTGAGCTTCTGAAAGCTCACCTCACACTCCTCTCTCTACTGAAATGGAGCACCATTCTGGGTCAATCTAGTCATAGGGGCTGCAATCGATGAAAATCCCTCCACAAAACGACGGTAGTAACCTGCCAAGCCAAGCAAACTGTGAATCTCTATAACTGAAGACGGCATGGGTCAACTCTGCACGACCTCTACCTTCTACGGATCCACCCGAATGCTCTCACTCGGTAGTACGTGGCCTAAGAATGCCACAGAACTCAACCAAAACTCACATTTTGAGAACTTTGCATACAACTTCTTCTCTCTCAGGCTCTGAAGCACTGTCCTCAGGTGCTGCTCATGATCTCCCCGACTCCGGGAGTAAACAAGAATATCATCTATGAAAACAATGATGAACGAGTCTAGATATGTCTTGAACACAATGTGCATCAAATGCGTAAAAGTTGTGGGGGCATTAGTCAGCCCAAATGACATAACTAGAAACTCGTAATGGCCATACCGAGTCCTGAAGGCAGTCTTCGGGATATCCGGCTCCCAAATCTTCAACTGATGGTAACCTGAGGCAAATCAATCTTAGAAAATACCTGTGCGCCATGAAGCTGGTCAAATAGATCATTAATACGAGGGAAGGGACAATGATTTTTCACTGTAACCCTGTTAAACTGGCGATAATCAATACACATGCGCATAGAACCATCATTTTTCTTCACAAACAAGACAGGAGCACCCCAAGGTGAAACATTGAGTCGAATAAAACCCTTATCAAGCAATTCTTGCAACTAATCCTTCAACTCCTTCAACTCAGGAGGAGCCATACGGTACGGATGAGTGGAAATGGGCTGAGTGCCCGGCAACAAATCAATGCCAAAATCAATGCCTCTATCGGGCGGCATGCCCGGAGCTGGAAACACATCAGGATAATTCCGTACCACTGGGACTGAATCAACAGAAGGGGTATCAACACTGACATCTCTCACATAAGCTAAATATGCGGCACACCCCTTCTGAACCATATGCTGAGCTTTAAGAAAAGAGATAACTCTACTAGGAGTGTGATCTAATGTACCACTCCACTCAACACGCGGAATACCTGGCATAGCCAGCGTCACGATCTTGGCCTGACAATCAGGAATAGAATAATAGGGAGACAACCAGTCCATGCCTAAGATAATATCAAAATCCACCATATTAAGTAACAATAAATCCGCACTGGTCTCAAAACCATGAATAGTAACCAAACACGACCGATAAATGCAGTCCACAATAAGAGAATCTCCTACAAAAATAGAAACATAATCAGGAGAACTCAAAGAATCTCGGTCTATACCCAAATGCGGAGCAAAATAAGAAGACACATAAAAATACGTGGAGCCTGGATCGAATAGAACTGATGCATCTATGTGAAAAACTAGTATAATACCTGTAATGACAGAATGGGAGGCAACAACCTCGGTACAAGTAGGAATAGCATAATATCTGGCCTGGCCTCCCCCTCGAGGGCGACCTGTACCTCCTTGACCTCCGCCCCTAGCTGGCTGAGCAGATGGGGTAGCAGCTGGAGCTGTAATCATAGCATGAGAACTCTGCTAAGCCCGTTGTGGCTGAAAAGTCTCTGAAGATGCACCCCTACTAAGTCTGGGGCAGTCCCTATCCATATGGCGTGTATCTCCACACTCAAAAAAAGCTTTGGGAGGACGTGGTGGCTGTGACTAGCTAGGGCCAGGTCTGCCAGACTGACCTTTGAAAGCACCACGCGCAGGAGGTGCGCTAGAAATTGGAGGTGCATAGTAAGGCTCCCGAGGTCTGGGTGGAGCTGGGGTACCGCTGGCTGCTGGAAGAGCTGAATGAACGGGTCGGACCATATAACCCTACCATATCGACCTGCTGCTGGGGTACGTGCACCAGAGTAGTGGCCCGACTCTCGAGACCTCTTGTCCTCTCTTTCCTCTCTCTCCCTAGCGAGCATACCCTCGATCCTCCTAGAAATGCTCACTACCTGCTGATAAGGAATGTCCATCTCCAACTCTCGAGCCATGCTAGATTTGATGGGTGGGATAAGACCCTCAATGAACCGGCGAACCCTTTCATGGAAAGTAGCAACCATAGCCCCTAGACAATCTGGTGTAATGGATAGCATACTCTGAAAGTGTCATAGCACCCTGGCGCAAATTCTCAAACTCTGCGTATCATGCGTCCCTGAGGCTCTGAGGAACAAACTCTCTTAAGAACATATCTGAAAATTGGGTCCAGGTCAGTGAAGCAGCCTCATCTGGACTGTCTAACTCATATGTGCGCCACCAATGATACGCGGCCCCGCGAAGCTAGAAGGTAGTAAAGGAAACCCCACTAGTATCGGATATGCCCATAGTGCGAAGAATACGGTGGCACTCCTCTAGAAACTCTAAGGCATCGTCTAATGCTAGTCTACTGAATACCGGTGGATCATACTTCTTGAACATCTCAAGTCTCCGCTGCTCTTCCTCTGAAGGAGCTAACCCATCCTTGGGCTGAACTGGCACTACAGGCGGTATAAGAATTATCTCTGGGACTTGCTCCAAATGCACTCGCTGCTCAGGAGTGCGGGCGACGGGAGTCTGTGCTCCTCCCCAGCCTGGGATGTGGCTGCACCAAAGGGAAGCAACCCTGCCTAAGTCAGAGTGGTGTACATAGACATGAACTGTAAGAGAATAGCAACCCTGGCTGAGCCTCTAACGGCTGCAGTAGGGGGCACAGGTGCTTGATCGTCCCGAGTAGCACGTGTCCTCACCATCTGTGAGAGAATAGAAGACAGAGGTTTAGAATTGATGTCAAAAATATCGCACGACAAGGAAATCAATAAAGTGAATATTTTTCCTAAACAGTTAAATAGCCTCTCTTAGATAAGTACAGACGTCTCCGTACCGATCAGCGAGACTCTAATAAATCGACCTGTGTTCCGTGACTCCTATGAACCTAGAGTTCTGATACCAACTTTTCACGACCCCAGTTCGCCATCACGGGAAACACAGGCTAATAGAAATGTAATACACGGCTCTAACTCTAGAAGGTCTAAACAACTGTAAGGAAGGGAAAGCTTTTCACTAAAGCTGGAATAAGATAGAGACTCCTGGTCTGCGAATGCGGCAGATGTACCTCGAAGTCTTTTCTAGATCTCTCAACCTCGGGGATAGTGCCCCTGGGAGGAGGTACCTGGATCTGCACATGAAAAACATGCGCAGAAGGGGCAAGAGTACACCACAACGGTACTTAGTAAGTGTCAAGCCTAACCTCGGTCGGGTAGTGACGAGGAAGGTTAGGGCCCTACTGAGGTTAATCAATATAATGGGAATATACAGTATGAAAACAGGCAGTAATAATGAGTACATCAGTGAAATAAGACAAGTCAAACAACGCAATAACGAAACACAAGAACAGAGTAAACACGGAATATCAACAGTTCAATAACAATGGAAACAATGAGGATCTCCCAAGATACCGTCCTGTAGTCTTTTTCTCAACTGTCTAGTGGATCTCCCGGGATATCGTCCCGTAGTCCATCATATGTATATCCGAAAGATCTCCCGGGATACTATCCCGTAGTCCATCATATGTGCAGGGGGATCTATCGAGAATCTAACCCGAGTCCCAAAGTAAACAAAAAAGAAGGGGAGCTACCGGAATCCCACATCCGTAGTCCCAAAGTAAATACGCAGCGTCAACAAGAAGTTATTCTGAAATAGGGTGCAAAAATACAAGGCAACAAGTATTTATAGGATAACATGCTTCACGTAGTACAATTAAAGCAACTTAAGTAAATAGGCAATTTAAGGCAACTAGGCATGCTTTTCTAAGCTAACATAGACCATAATTGCAAGTAGAATAAAACATCTAAGAATGAAACTCAGTATAAATATTTAAAGTAAAATCGCATTTTCAATAATTAGCACAAGTACGCGCTCGTCACCTCACATACAAGGCATTCAACTTCCAAATATCACATCCTAAGGGGAAAGGTCCCCCACATAAGGTTAGACAAGCCACTTACCTCGAACCGGCTCAAAATCAAGTCAAAACCACTCGTTTTCCACGAGTATCCGACTCCAAATGGATCAAATCTATACAATTCAATTACATATCGTAAATAATATCTCAAGCAACTGATTCTACTATTTAATTCAAAGTTAAGGCGCGAAATTAGGTAAAATGACCAAAATGTCCCTCAGGCCCACGTCTCGGAATCGGGTAAAAGTTATATTTTCCGGACACCCATTCACTCACGAACTCACTCGACCAGAAACAATCAGAATGCGATGCCAAAAACCCCTTAAAATCTCAGAATTTCAGTTTGGGGAAGTTTCATCAATTTCCTATGGTTTTTCCCCCATTTTTTATAATTAAACTAAAGAAAACAACGGGGATTAATGGTCTAAAAATGAATTAGTATTAGAAAACGTTACCTATGATCCTTATCTTCAAAACTCACTTAAAACCGTCAATTCCCGAGCTCTCAAACGATTTTTAGACTTATGAAATAAACCCTCGGATTTTTGGAATAAACTCACAGGGATCTCGCACCTGCGGTCCCGATCACCGCACCTGCGGAAAGCATCGCAGGTGCGGAATTCACTTAAGTCCACTGGGGCCGCACCTACGGTCTTTTGGTCGCGCCTGTGGTTCTGCACCTGCGGAACTCAGTTCGCACCTGCGACCACCGGCCAAATCCCTCGCCCCTATCGCGTGTGCGAGTCCGCACATTCGGGAAAACTTTTGCAGGTGCGAAAACATAAGAAGAGGTCCGATTCATGAATTTGCTAAGTCCCAAATTCTCTCGTTAAGCATTCGAAACAACCTCGAGGCCCCCGGGACATCATACAAAACCGCCAACCGACCCTAATGCCTTATTTGAACTAGGTTGAGCCTTAAAAACACGTCCCATAACATCGAAATCATCGATTATGCATAGGTTCAAGCCTAGGAACTTAGGAAAATTCTAGAATTCATATCTGACGCCGAAATACGTCTAAACTCATCTGAATGACCTCAAATTTTGCACACACATCCAAAGTGACATGACAGAACTACTCAAACTTTCGGAATTCCATTCCGACCCTCGGATCAAAAACTCACTATTGGACTAGGAACTTCAAAAATTTAAACTTCGACATTTTAATCCTAAACGAGCTATGGACTTCCATTTGTCGCGTTGTCTCATTGCATGTCACATTCATCGGTTAATCAAGGCAAGTAATAGTAATGTTTTATAGATAAAGTAATGAGAAAAAAAATGATACTAATAAATATTGATCCATAAAGACATAAAAGGGCTTTTTATAAATTTAACAAATGTTTTGAGACATTCAAGATTTCATTGCAGGAATAGAAATGCGAAAAAGAAATCATTTAGCAAAGGAAAAATAAACAATGCTTGTTCAACCTTGCTATCCCGAGGTTCGTCGGGACCTGGCTGTGCTGATAGTCCAGTTCATAAGAGATGCTCCTCTGCTCACGACCTGGATGGAAGGTCCTTCCTCCCCTTCCTCCTCAAAAGTGACGCAACAGTGCATATCATCCTATTCCAGGAATATGTTATTCAAAGTTTCCAGTGATTCTTCTTCCTCTGACCCCCATATATCATCGGCTTGCTGAAAAGTCTGCTCTAGATGCGGGATAGGTTATTCCAATGGGTAATAGGGACTGCACCCTGGTGGCAACCAGTTCTGATACTCTTCCCATATATATTTGTATCCCAGACCGAAAGTGGTGCCATGGCGCTTGAGCTGTATCATTTTGGAGATCCCTTGGAGATTCTTGCCGAGCCTTTAATGTCCCACTCCAGTTTATTATACTCTCGTTTTTAATGTCACAAAAAATTGTCTTTATCCACTGCATTGACCTGCTCAATATGGCGGTAGGTTTCTCCACCTAGCCTTCTTCTTCTTTCAACCACAGGGATGGTCTGGCAATTGTAGATAGGATTGCTTCCGTCTCTGTGGATGATTACTTCTTGATGGTTCCATTTAAATTTCACTGCATGATGCAACATTGATGCCACGGCCCCAGTGACATATATCCTTGGTCGTCCTAACAGCAGGTTGTAGGATGTTGATATGTGTATCATCTAGAAATCAACCTCGAACCACGTAGTCCCCATTTGCATACAAAGGCTGATCTCGCTGATGGTGGACCTTTGCAAACACTCGAAAGTTTTCACATTCATCGACCCTTCTCTTATCTCGTACAGCCCCTTGCCCAATTTCTTGAGCGTTGTCAATGGACATATGTTGAAGCTAGATCCATCGTTAGTTCTTTGTTATTTCCCCACTAGTGATGGTGTTCGCCGTATATGCTTCGTTCAGCACTTTTATCAAAGCATTTATGTGTTCCTCTGAATTTTGGAGTAATGACATAACGGATATCTGAGATGGGGTTTTGTTTAAATGATCAATGACAGTGTATTCTTTGGCATGCACATTCCTCCAAAGGTCATCTACAACTGTCTCAATAATGGGTGGCATGTTTAAAGCATGTTTGCTGGACTCGGCCAAGTGTTCGGGCGTATAGACCATGTCGATCCTTGTCAGTCCCTGTGCTATAGTAGCTTCTTCGATCTTAACTTTGCATTTCCTTCTTTCCTCAACTACATAATCCAACGATACAGAATTAGTGTAGAAGGGTGGCGTGATTGGTACCGCCACTGTGATTGGTTCAACTAAATTTACTTGGAACGGAGCAGGTGCCTTAGCAGGTGGCATAAATGCGACCTCAAATGGTGCAGGTGGGATAACTTCAACCTCAAACGGTGTAGGTGCCTTTGCATGTGGTGCCACTTCAAACTCAAAAGTATTGACGCAGCTATCTTAACACCTTCGGATGGTTGAATCTGGACTATAATAGAATTTAGACTAACCTCTGGCTTCTTTGGGTTATCGCCTTCTATGATCAACCCAATCGACCCCTCTGGGTCCCAATCTTCTTCTACCTCGATCATGTTGACACCTTCCTCCCTTCGGTCTGGGAGTGGGTTGTTGCAGATATTGGGAGAAGATTCTTTTTACATAATGACCTTGTTGTCGATCAGAGACTGTATTTTATCCTTCAGCGAGCGGCATTCATCTATTGTGTGTCACTTCATGCCGGAGTGGTATGCATATATTTTATTTGGAGTACCCAGTGGGAAGGATTCTTAAGGGTTACGGCAGGGATACATGTTATGTAACAAACAACGTTAAGTCTTTCATATAACTGGTCGATAGGTTCAGCAATGGCGGTGTATTATTTATGAGGTCTGCGATCAAAGTTAGGTCAAGGTCTACTGAAATTTTGGGGAGCATGGGGTGATTGATAGTGGGATGGTTGGAAATTGTAGGTATGATGGACGGTAGCAGGTAGGGAGTATCTGGGAAATCGTTGTTGATAGGTAGGCGGGGGAGATGATATATATGTTGGTGGAGTTGTTGACTGGTATGTGGGTGAGGGTTCTTGGTATGTTGGAGAAGGTGCAGGCTGATATGTGAGTGGGGGTGTTTGGTAGGTTTGATAGGTTAGCGGGGATTTAGGCCCCTGTGCAACCATCACGGCTCCCACATCTCTCTTCTTGGACACACCACCGGATTGTAGGGCCTTATTTGTAACTTGTAAGGCTTCAAAGATGGTGACTATTCTGCTCTTAATTCCTTCCTCAATTCTCTCACCCAACTTGATAATATCAGAGAATTTATGGTTCTCACTTACCATCAACCGCCCATAATATTGTGGATCTTGGCCTCGAACAAAGAACTTATTCATTTGTTCTTCGTCTAAAGCGGGCCTGACTTTAGCAGCTTCAGATCTTCAGCGAGTAGCATACTCGTGAAAAGTTTTTATGGGCTTATTAAGGTTCTGAATATAGAACACATCCGGCACACTCTCCGTATTGAACCTGAACCAGTCCATGAATCTTGACACCATGTTCACTCAGTGTGGCCATTTCTTAAGGTCTTGGCTGATGTACCAAGACAGCGTAACTTGAGAGAGTGCGTCTAGTAAATTATCATAATTACTTGAGAGATATTTATGGTAGATAGAGTGTTCATGATTGATAGAGACAACTAATAAAACTATAAGAAGTATCCGAGAAGGAAGTTCACCGACGGGGGAAACCATAACTTTAGACCTTTATTAAAATTGTTTCCACCTTATTGTAGTTAATCTTTAGTTTTAATATTTTCATTCAGTTGTAGTAGTTTAAACAACACCAAGTGAAATTTTAGTATTCTGACAGATTGCTTGATACGTTAACTCCTTGTGGGATCGACTCTGGGCTTAATACCCCAGATTATATTTGCAACGCCCGTTTAGTCTTTTATTAGACATAGTTTAGCGTGATCAGTCAGCTTCTTAAGTTCTTCAACCAAATTCCTGATAAGCAAATCATTTTCACTAGACTCAGATGTATATGAAATAGGTTATTGGAGTACAACATAGGCTCCACGTAGAAGGGGTTGTTGTGATTGTGTGGCGCCTAGATGTAAAAGTGGTCATTTATGGAGTTTTGTGGCTCGGGGACGAGTAGTGGAGTATTTCTGGAGTGTGGAAAGAATTATATTGTGGTGGAAGAGTTTGATTCTTTGGTGGAGTGGTGTGGTGACGAGTTGTGGGATGATTCTATTTGTTTGGGGTGTTTTGAGGAGGTATAGGATTTTGAGTGTTAGGATGGTTGACATCTGGAACGCTGAGTGTGAATGATAAGTTGCCAAATTCTGGACGTGCTCAAGCTCTCCTTGGAGCTTCACCAACCCTTGCTCTAGTTGTGACATAGCCTCGTTCTGAACTTGAATAACCTGGACGTCAGCGGCCTCAACTCGTTCAACTTGTGTTGTGTTGACCAAGTCTTTCGTTATTCCTTTGTCTTTGCATCTTCCTTTGGGAGGACTAGGAGGAGGAGAGGGTGGAAGGCCCCTGGATCTTGTGTAGTATGATGATGATGCTAGAGTGCACAAACCAACATTTGGGGAGGGGAATAATAAAAATGAAAGAAAACAAAAACAAAAGGTAGCCAAGTCAGTGAGGATAGTGACAAAGTATTGAATTATTTAAACACATAATGCAAAATATAAAGCGTGTCCTAAAGCGTGCCCGAAGTAGGCTTAGCGATAAATAGATTTGGAGAACTTAAATGTCAAATGCCTCATTTCATTTATGTAAAAATAGACGAATCCAAAAAGATGCTAATAGTAAGCAAGAAATAAAGTCACTAATGGCCATTGGCCTTATTACGTTGATAAATAGAAAAAGAAATCATATCCTACTTGGTCCTAGAAGGACCTTCCCCGGACTCGGCATCGTTGATTCCCTCGAACAGGTCTCCTAGCTCTCGCAGTCTCAGCAGCAGGTATGCTCTGGCCAGGTGTCCTCCTTCATTTCCCTCAACGTTCTGGCAGTCTTTAACCCTCTTGGTAATTTTACCTTCCAACTCGACTATACCCCGCTCTAAGTACTCTAGCTTCTTGTTGAAACGGAGGGTCATGTCTTTCCACTCTTTTATTAGTCTTTGGTTGGTTTCATGTATCACATGATGCTCATTCTCGGACTCGTGGATCCTCTTGCATAGCCGATTGTAAGGGACCTGAGCCTCGACACTCTCATCTATGATTCTGTGTACTTGGCCAATTCTTATCCACACTAACCCATTCAAATCGTCTTCCAACTATGCGTGGTAGAAGGGAGCACATCCCGCGTGGTACCTGTCAGGATCGACTATATTCTTCTCTATTATGATCATGCAATGCCACATGTGTTGGGCTCGGCATTTGTGGGGAACATCATCATCCTGGAAGTCATCTTGGAAATGGCTTATTTTTTCGACCCTTGGTACAATTTGCTTTCTGCCTGCTTGTATCATAACCCGGAGAGGAACGTAAGGATGTATTCCTCGCACCCCGATTAGCACCAAGTGTGGTGCATCCCTAGACCTGACAATGAATTTGTCTGCTGAAAACCACTCAACCATCCGCTGTACCTACTCCTTAGTCAAATTATCAAAGAACTCCACCCATTCTTTGGCAGTTTCGGCTGAGCAAACCTGTCGGGGATATATGTCATTCGCTTTGGGTGGTGGAAAGCGATGTGATCGTTCCATGCTTTTCGTGGAAATTCTTGCTGGTACTGACCCTTTTGGAGATGTTCTAAGAGCCAGAGTTGCAGTAATAGTTTGCAGCATTCGAAGTGCTTAGCTCTTCTTTGACAGTGTCCTAAGGCTCTAAATGTCTGAGATGATCATAGGGACGATGCAAAAATTCTGCCCGCCAATTCCCTCCATCAAAGTCTTGGTTACCATAGCTAACCTAGTGTGGATTCTTTCTTTCTTTCTTGGAAACACGATCAATCCGAGGAAGTACACAATGAAGACAAACACCCTATGGTGAATATGTCCCAATGATGTAATGGCAAATTCGTCATGATGGGTACGGTACGATTTGTTGTGACCGTACCTTTCGTACAAGTACTCAAAAGGGATATATGACTTCTTCATACATTCTAACTCAACATTTTTCTTCAGACCCATCATTTTCAAAAAACCTTTGCCTGTGCGGTTTTTAGGCACCAATAACCTAGGGGTTTCCTAAACTAACCCATCCAGACCTCTTATTTTCTCTAGGAACGGTGTCATCACAATGTCCCCAAAATGAAAGACAACTCTTTCGCTATCCCAGAATAAGGTAGCAACCTCCATCAACATATTGTTGAGTTGAATGTCTAGGAGAGATAGCAAGTTGCCCAGGTATTTCCTGACAAGTTTCTTATCACTAGAGTGAAGATCCTCCCACCAGTTGAAGATCTTTGGGTGAATATTTCTAACCATGCAAAATCTAGGGACTTCGTGCCTCATATTTCTGCAAGACAAAAGATAGTTAGGCCCTTACCCCCACCTGACTCGACTATTTAACATTTATGGTTAGCATAGAAGCATTTAGTTCTCCATGATGTATGCAATAGTATAACAGATTATGTTTTCCATGGGGTTTTATACTGGTACCCTTGAGCGGAAAACTCAAGTGGGAAGGCACAGAATCGTCGACTGCACTGCTGACCGACTAGTTTTACCGCAAATAAGCCTTTTCGAATTTCGGGGTGATAAAAATAGGAAAGTCGCAACCACTCATCAAGCATTGCTATATGATTTGTATTGGCACGAGTGGAGTATGATGTTGAGCATGATATGCAATAAATAACCAATAAAGTCATGTAATAATGTATTTGCACGTTGTGAAAGTAGTAAATTCAACAGCCATAATTTAAAAGCAATTTTACAAAGGGAAAACATGGAATCATGTAAGTTTTGCCTTTAAGAAAAATTAAATACATAAAGGAAATAAATATTTAATTGCACATAAAGGGAAAGAGAAGAGGTGAAAATTCACAAAGTAGTTTGAAATAGTAAAAGCCAAGAAAACCCCGGCATAGTCACCATAATGTTGCTCCCCCTTTTCTAATCATCCTTCCGGATTAGTCGGGGTCTTGGCCTTATTGGGACAACTCGTTTCCTTTTGGGAAAAGGGTATACAAGGAATTGAAGAGTCGCCATCTAACGAATTAAGGTGCATTAGGGCACCTATTTAGGGTCATTTACAAACAATATTTGGATAACCAGAGATAGGGTAAGGGCTTGAAATTACCCCAAGGAGAAGGTGTTAGGAACCCCTTAGAGTTCACAACTGTGGTTCCCGGCCAAAAAACTTTGTGAATTTAACAATTAGCAAATAGGCAATTAAAGTTTAAACACATAAAGAGTTTTGAAAGATTCACAGTCTAAGCACACGTGTATAACAATGTTTTGAAAAGCTTTAATGTCTAAGTACACATGTGTAACAAAAAGTTTTGAAAAAAAATATTTAAGTTCTAAATAAGGTTTTTCAAGGAATTATAATCTAAACATGTATATAAAGGATAGGGGGAGTCCTGTGTTAATTATCCTATAGGATCACATAAGTTCAATACCCGGTAATCACTCCTCAGAGAGGGGCTACATGTTGTATTAGCGTATCGGTCATCATATCCATTACTACCCTTCCCACCCCTTAGCAGATATTAAGCGAGTGTTATTTAGTGACCTCTATGCGTGATGTTATCCGTCCTTTCTTAATGGCCCTAGGGGAATTTAGGACCTCTATTCTATAGATAATTCTAAACAGACCCTTAGGTTTAAAGGAGAAAATACTAAGGCGACAAACAAAACCACATAGGACTTCAGCGAACGAGAAGCAGGAAAGAGCAAATAGGAGGTTCAGTTTTACCTCCACAGATAATGCATGTAAACAGCACGACTCAAACACAATTAGGGGCAGTATTGTTAAGTATAATCCTAAGACATGGTGTCTATATGAGAATCAGAACATAAGAAAATGCAGATCATATTTTTTTATAAACTTAGACGCGGGCCCTAATCAGTTTGCCTATTGATTTTTTAGACCTGTTAGGCATTAGGCAGAATACACAAGAGACAAATTTCCAGTTTTAATAATTTAATCACCTAAGGCTTGTCTAGGCATGAGACAGTGTATACTAATTAGCAGAATTATGACAACTGTTGTAAATTATGTTACCTAAACATATTGTTCTAGGTGCTACAAATATACATGATTATTGCCAGTTGTTTAGGAATTGAGTAAAACTGTTTTATGCCCTTTTTCATGCATCAGTAGTTAAACTAGGTGTAATTGAGCGAGTGAGATCCTAAAAAATGATATCTAATGCACATATAAGGCATGATTATTTATATGCAAGATTCCTAAGAGCAGGATGTCTAAATGCACAACAGTCACAACATTGGGCATGGTTTCACAATATGCAAAAGTGACAGTTTATTTAGTGTTGTCATTTACCCTAGAGATAGGATTTCTAAATGCATAGCATGGTTATGACATTATGAGGCATGATTGCATAAATAACAAATTATTAACATATTTATTCTAACACGGGATTTTTGAGTGATGATCATGATGCAAAAGTAATATGTTGAAACAGTATTCATAGAGTGTATGGAACATGGTGTCTAATGCATGATTTGCACACATTCGTCCTAAACATGAGTTCTATTGCGCAAATAGGAAATGTAAACCTAAGAGCATGATTTCTACCCTTTGGCATGCACAGTTACCCCTCCCTTTCACTATCCATCCCCAATAGTTGTTCACAAATAAATTATTACAGACCAATGCATGAATTAAATAAATGAATAAGCCAGATAAGAAGTTATAGTATAGGGAGCCTACCAATAGGCCCAGATCTCCAGAATTCTCAATGCCAATAGGTGTTTCACAATATATCACATAATCCGGGTGTGTCAGAGTTTCCTAAGGGCATCAAGGGATCCCGGACAGTGCTCACACCTAGATTTTCACAACCATAATCGAGTAAGTGCAGTGTGGAAGGGCTCGTTCTAATACATCCCAGTTCAGAGGGATCTCATAGGGATGCCAAAGCAGTCACACATTAGAGGGGAAGAACATAGGTATCTAAGAGTAGAGTGAGAGTGCTTGACATAGTTTTGAAAAGATTGAGTATCAAAACAGTTTTTGAAATAAGACGTGTTTGAAATAAGTTTTACAGGAAAATTAAAGAATTTACTCAGTGAAAACAGTTTGAAAAAAAGGGTAGGGTAATCAGAACATACAATGTACCAATCATAGAATCAAACAGCACACATAGAACAAGAAACATGAACTAAAACAAGTTCAGTAATCACAAGCTGGGAGATGAGGGGTTGGGGACAAATATAGAGCATTTTAGGGCTAGCACACAGTAGGCAAAGTTACACATAAGTTCAGAATCAAAGAAATCTTCAGGGGTTTTAGGTACATCATGTGTTCCAGGACTACATGGAAACTATGTAGCATATAGCACAGATTGTTGTATGCTAGGAATCAAAGAAAACATAAGTGAAGAACCCAGAGAGAAGGAGAAGCAACTCAAAAATCACCGGTTTTACCCGAAAATGATAGAATCTTACTCGGACAACCATGGATGGACGGAGAATGGCATGAGAGATCATGGGAGGTGAGTGAACCGCCTCTGGTTCACTTGAGGGCCTCAAAGAAGTGATACCCCTTTAAGGAGGGATCCATGACGATGGGGGTGGTGGTGAGACCACCATGGTTGCCGGCAAAGCAATGGCCGATGAGAGCTTAGGTTAGAAGAGGGAGTCAAGGGAGATGAGAGAGTTGAGATATATGAGATATGAGAGATGTAATGGAGGAAGAATGTGGGGGAAATGAGAAGGGGGAAGGGTAGTCATTAGGGTTTATTTTAGGAAGGGTAAAATCCGGGCCGTTGATCAAAATTGATCAACGGCCAAGATTAAATCAACGTTGGGCCGGGTAGGTTTAAGGATTAGTCTTGGAGTCTGTTGGGTTATTTAATTAGGTTAGGAATCATGTTAATTTCGGCAATAATTTAAATAAAAGGGGCCAGCGGATAAATACCTAATTAAATCAGGTAAAACAATTTATAAAATAGTTAATAATTGTAAAAAATGAAATTCATGCTTAGAAAATAAATCAAAATGATTACTTAGTATCTAAAAAATACAAGTGGTCAATTATTGGATAAAGAATAGTATAAAACATATGATCGGCTATAATTGCAAAGTTATTGCAATTATAGCCAAAGTGTACCAATTTGGCTAATTATGAAATAATTTGATCTTAGTAGGAGCTAAATAATAAATTAAATCAAGAAATTCTTTTGAAATAATTTGTAATTCAATCTCGTAACTAATCATTGGAAGTAAAATGTTGGATAACTTAAAAATAAATTAGTAAAATATAGGAAATATACCAATTGCTATTAAGGCATGATTTTGAAGCTATATATGCAATTAAAAAATATTTTAAGGAAAAACTGGGTATCAACAAGAGTCCCACTAGAAGTGCTTTGATTTCAGCTTGTAATGATCCATAGACATTAGTGGTCTTAGCAAACCCCATTATCCATTGACCATTTGCATTTCTGATAACACCTCCCAAACCTCTTTTACGAGTATCTTTGTTATAGCTAGCATAAATGTTCAGTTTGAACCAACCATTCGGATGTCTATGCCATTTAACATTGATGATTATTTTTGGAGAGGTGTAAGTATTATTTCTAGTAAGGAGCAGGAATTTGTGGCCCTAGCAATAATTTGGTTTATATTAATAGGGTTTTCCGTATTGTTTTGGTTGTTTTGGTTTCTATTTAACTAAATGTGCTAGATATAAAAAGGTAAAAAGAGATTCTAATCTAAAATCTTCTTTTTAATAGGGTAGTCAAAGGTTTATAGTTGGATAAGCCAGTGATCGCCTTGATTATTATACATATTATGCCACCCAATATTGTCCTAAGAAAAAACCTAGTGTCTTGGCAGCTAAAGAAGATGTGCAATATAGATTCTTGTTCATGGCATACAGGGCAATTTGGGTTTATATTTAAACCAATTTTTTTAGGTATGCTCTACATGAAATCCTGTTGTGGAGACATTGCCAAAGAAAGAACTTAATTTTATTAGGGCATGTTAGGTCCCATATCCAGTTAAAATCCATGTCCATGTCAGTATTAGGATCCGTTATAGTGTAGCACGTTTTGGATGAAAATATACCTTTAGTATTGGGAGACCAAATTGGAATATCATTTTTAGGATTCTTTAGTCGAATGTCTACTTTAGAGATACTATCCTTGATTGTATTGGGAAGGTCGAAGGAAATATTGTCAAAGGACCAATTATTTCCATCATAGATGTCTTTTATTTTGAGAGAACAATCTGGTAGTTTGGAGAGGTCCTTGAATTGTTTTCCTAAAGCCACCTAATTTAGGAATTCAATTAGTATCCCAAATATTAGTATTTGTATGATGACGGAGAAACCAAATTATACCTTTGGAGCATAACTCCCAACCCTTTTGTATGCTTTTCCAAATGAATTTGTTTTTGTTTTTTGCATGACTATTGGTATAGGAGGTGATGATTAGGTTATCACATAGAGTAGTAGCGTTATTAAGGATTCTCCATACTAGGCTAGCAAGGGTACAAATATTTTTATCCTTTGCATTGTGGAGACCAAGTCCTCCTTTACTTTTGGGTTGACAGATAGTAGACCATTTAATAAGATGAAATCACTTTGGATTTTATCAATCGTGTGAAGAATCATAGTAGGCAGAAGAGTATATTGCATATAATGGCTATGAATTGAGTTCAAGCAAGACTGGGGCAAAGTAGTTCGTACAGCTATATTAATGAATTTCATTTTCCATGCTGCTAGTTTGGCTCTCATTTTGTCGATTATGAATTGGTAGTCCTTAGTTTTAGGGTATTTGAGTAGAATAGGAAAGCCTAGGTATGTGTCATGACCCAATTTACCCTCTGAAAGGTATCGTAACGGCACCTAGTCTCTATGACTAGGTAAGCCTTGAATTTGCGGAAAATGACAAAATCACTAAAATAAAGCTAGAAAAATAGATATAACGTAGCTTCTAAGCATATACATTTAATTCCCAAAACCCGGAATGTCACCATAGTCACAAGATATGTACTAGATGTAGCTCTATGCAATGAAACAGTGGAAAAACATACAAGTCTTCTATGCCTATACTAGAGTAGAAGGGGACTCGTGGGGTTCTGCGGACGTAGCAGAATCACCTCGCAGTCTCCTGGTTGCTGGGAGGAAGACTCCTCGCCACTATACTGGATGGTGGTACCTGGATCTGCACATGGGGAAAACATGCGCAGGAAAGGGCGTGAGTACTCAACATTCGGTACTCTGTAAGTGCCAAGCCTAACCCCAGTCAAGTAGTGACGAGGCCAGGTTGAGGCCCTACTGAGTTTGTAAAAACAAGTCAATATATAATTCATGACAGTGAAATACAGATAAGCAATGATAAATAGGATTAACGAAGACAGAAAGATTTAATAACAGAAAGAGATCCCTTAGCTACCGGAAGCGTTTCGGCGCATATTATGGAAGATAGCATTTCAGAACAATTTCATAAATTTGGCTTGAAGCACATTTCAATGGTATTGATGTCCTTGGGATTTCAAACCTGGGAATAGATCCATATGGTGATTCTGAAGTTGGGAACACGATCGGGAGTGAATTTGGATCTCCGTAGGTTATTTTGAAGTCATTTGGCTAAAGATAGAAATTTGAAGGTTTTTGAGAAATCCGAACGGAAGTGGAAATTTTGATATCGAGGTCAGAATGCAATTTTGGAAGTTGGAACAGGTCCGTAATGTCATTTATGACTTTCTTGCAAAATTTGGTGTCATTCCGAGTAGTATAGGTCGGTTCGGCACATTGAAAGCGAATTATAAAACTTTAAGTTCAAAGTTTGATTCAATTTGGTTTTGGGGTCGAATTCTTAGTTTCATGGTCATTTTTAACGTTTCAAAAATTCGAACGAGTCTGTATCATGAATACAGACTTTCCAGTGCCTTTGGATGAGGTCTCGAGGGGCTCGGATGAGTTTCGGACCCCTCAGAGCTAATTTATAAACACTATATTTTCACTGACTGGTTTCCTTCAGTGCGATCGCGGGTGCATTAATGCGATCACATAGAAGGAGTTGGCAGGGTGTGGGGAAATGCCATGTGCAATCGCATGGGCCAGTTTGAGTTCGCACTGGGGTGATCTGTGTCTTGGCCCAGTTTTCTTCTCCGCGTTCTCACCCCTCCCCCGCAATCGCACAGGCCTGGCCCAATTGCTTTCCGCGATCGCACGTGCCCCTCTACGGTCGCACAGTAGGCCTTCAGGGACCTTGACCAGTTGACTTCCATGATCGCACTACCCCTGCTGCGATCGCACACAAGGGGCAGCTAGGCAGTGTTAGTTTTAAACGCGACTTAGTCCCATTTTATCCATTTTTCTTCACTTGGGGCGATTTTGGGAGCTTTCAAAGAGGAGATTTCACCTAGCAACTAAGAGATAAGTGATTCCTACCATAATTTAAGTTGAATACTTGGATATTTAGGTAGATTAACACACTAATTAGTGGAAAATCATGGGTTAAAGTGAAAAAACCTAGGTTTTATATAAATTGGGAGAATTACCAAGGAATTTGCCATGTAATCACACCAAAACTATATATTAATGATCCTTAGGCTATGGGTAATTGATTCCTTCAAAAATTTTTGGGATCCGAGCTTGTGGGCCTGGGGGTGCATTTTAGGATTGTTCAAAGGTGAAATGACTAAGTAAATAGGAGAATTCCATGCTTTTGAGTATAATTTGATATATTTACGTAACGTTTCATTAGTTTCGAGTCCTTGGGAGACCAGTTTGGAGTTTCGGGCGCATTCTTGGTCCAGGAAGTAGATTCGACACGAGGTGAGTCTCCTTTCTAACTTTGTGAGGGGGAATTGTCCCCCTAGGTGAACTAATTAAGTATGTGCTACTATCTGCGGGGCTACGTACGCACGAGGTGACAGGAGTCTGTGCGTAGCTACTTTTATGCCATGTCCTGGTAGTCTAGGACCCACTAGCATGCCTTACGTGGTATACATGTGATCCTACCAATAATTATAGACTGATATTGCTATTGAATTTGTAACTTATTTCCTACGAAGGCTAGACTGTACCTCCTTAATCATTTAGAAAGAGAATTGACTCCTCCGTGGATAATAGTATTCCGGATAAGGTTATATTATTGAATATTATTAAACTTGGAAAATGAATTTTGAGAAAAGATTTAAATACTATTTTGTGACTTTTAAAAGAGAATTTGTCATTTACTTGAGTATTTGTTTCCCGATGTAGTCGGGGTGGACTGTTGATTGTGCATGACTGTGTGTGACCGCTTCACAATTTACATTTCGCGAGCAGAGTGCTATTTTCCACACTCTCATGGGAGCGAGCCGTATTCCACGGCGGATTGAAAGATGTACTTATTGTTCGGGCCATTCGACCCTCGGCAGTGCATAGGTATGATTATTTTATGGAAAATATGCATTTGTGGTTCGGGCAGTTCGACCCTCGGCAGTGCATAGGTATGATTATTTATGGCAAAGGTGCACTTATGGTCGACCCTCGACAGTGCACAGAGATGATTATTATGATGGCTCAGGCCGGTTGTCCTTATCCCGTATGCGCGTGCTAAATTGTTAAATTTTTTTCATGAATTTTGAAGTGACAAGATATTTGAGGGAAAATAAAGAAGTAATTATTTATTTAAGATATTTGGGGGAAAAATGAGATGTAGTAACTGTTTATTTACTTTCAGTATTTATTTGAATTACAGTTATCCGTAATGCTTACTGTTTTATCATCCTCGTATGCCTATTACTTATATCATATTGTGTTAAATTAATTTGTTGGACCTTAGTGAGTGTCTAATTCGACCTCTCGTCACTACCTCTATGAGGTTAGGCAGGCGACTTACTAAGTACACATTGTTTTCATACTCATGCTACACTTGTTGTGCATTTTTATTGCACAGGTACTTTCATAAGACATGGCTAGTTTGGAGACTTAGGCGAGCTGCATCATCTGGAGGTGATCCGTAGTTGACAGAGTCTCACTCGTGTTGTATTATTTTATTTTAATTTCCTTGTCCAATTGTATTTCGGACAGTCTTTGTAGAAATTGTAAAATTCTTAGAATTTGCTCATGCACTTGTGACACCGGGTTCTGGGATGCGTTTGGGATTTAATTTAATAAATGGAATGGTTTAGCTGTCATATTTATTTGATGAATTCTTATTCGCTATTATAACTTGTAAGTGAAAGGTAACATTTTTGAAAAAGATGTTAAAACAGGAATTTATTTCAACTAATTAATGATTGGCTTGCCTGATGGTGGTGTCTGCGGCCATCACGACCTTAGTAGATTTTAGGTCGTGATAACATGGTATCAGAGCACTAGGTTCCCTTAGGTCTCACGAGTCATGAGCAAGTCTAGTAGAGTCTTGCGGATCGGTACATAAAAGTCTGTACTTATCTTCGAGAGGCTACAGGGTTGTTAGGAGTACTTCCCTTCTTGATTCATCATTGTGCGATTTGATTTCTTTAAGGCTTATGCCTATGTTTCTTCCTACTCAATCTTACGCGTCGCGAAGCGCTTGCTATGAATCAGGAATTTGAGTAGTTGAAATGGTGCTATGGATATGATGCGAGATGTTTTCCATGTGTAATTGGTTGGGGCTATTGTTATGGCCCTGTGGAAGGATAATATGTTATTTCAGCTCAGTAGATGTGTTTCTGAGAGCCTTGAGGTTATGCTCAGGTTGTGATGATGTTTACGATCTGTTATCGCGAGATGTCAATATGATGATAGAACGTTTGCCCGTATGTTGAGTCCTGATGGATGGTTTGAAGAGAGGTCTTCTCAGAGTGTGATTTTGAGATTTCGATATTTTAGTTCCGGCAGAGGAAAGCCATTTTTATTATGAATGGTCTGGCTGGGGTTGATAAAGTGGTAAGACTTGGTGTTTTCAAGTAAGGTGGAGTATTCACCTGTGATGTGTTATCGTCGTCCTTGATCGAATGGAATGTGTTAAGTTCGTTAGTACCATGGTTTCTTCGGTTGCATGGGGTCAGATTATTGTGAAGAAGTATTGAAGAAATGGCTGTCAGAGATCGTGAGGTGCGGTGGTTCAGTATTGGATAAGTATTGATAATGAATGCAACTCGAGAAAGGTGATCTTCGGAGAGTTTAAGGTCATGGTGAACTGCTGGTGTAAGAGCTACAGAGAATGATATTGAATTGAGGCAGCAATTGGGCAGCATACGATGAAGGAAGATGCGTAAAAATGTGCTAGGCGGTGGTTCCATTTCTAGGAAGCCAGGTGTAAGGAGCGCAAGTCGAGTAGTCGCGTAGAGGGGGAGTTTGACCAGGTGGAGGAGCGGCAGCATAGTAGTGAATTAGAAGGTATTGTAGCGCATTTAATAGATGTCCATGAGGAGCAGAGAACTGGTAAGGTTGGTGAATGAGAACATGCTTAGGATGGAGTATTGATATCGTAGAGATAGCGCAATACATCGTCGTTGGAAGGTGTCAGTTGGTGATTTTCATAGGTGGGTTACCTCCTGTGAGTAGGTTAGTGGTCGTGTGGTTGGCAAGTTTTCTGTGAGGGATTCTACTGGTTGTTCAGTAGGAGGCAGGATGTGTGAATGATTCTAAATAATTTGAGTAATTAGGGAGTTCTACCAAGAGAATTTCGAACAGTTGGACGGAGTGGTTAAGCAAAATCACGCTAACAAAGGACAGAGGATCTCAGCAGGTTCTAGAGTGGGGTAAGGAGTAGCTTCGGGCTAAGTGGGGAAGTCCCACCATTTGCAGTTGAGTTGTAGGATTGTCTTCTCAAGGGGTTGCAGATTGTCAGCATGTTGGCAAGTTATTAAAACTAAAGGAAAGGAGTAAAATGGTAATTGTGCATGTGATTTGATAAATGTGTGCAAAACTTGTTCCTATCGGACCAGGGATAGGCTTTGAAAGATTCAGAATTTATGCTTAAGGCATGGGTGAGTTGTAGGGTAGTGACTCAGTCACGTGATTCATTAAAAATGATATTCATGTGCTAGAAGAGCCTTGGAGTTGTTTGTATTCAGGGCCAATCAGAGTGGGTGACTCTCAATAGCGGTCCTAGTGAATTCAAAAGTTAAGAATGCGGCATTTAAGGGTTTCAGGCAGCAGTATGATCAAGAATCGAGCTTTTGCGGAGTGATTTTGTGAGAAAAAGAAAAATGGCTGGGGTGTTCTATGATATGTTTCAGCGTGTAGGATAGTATTGGACGAGTGAGAGAAATGAACTCTAGGTTGTAGAAAGATTATCAGGAGGGCATAAGACGGGTTGCGGGATTTAGGCAGCATGGTCTCGTGAATCAAGGTCACTCGGGACGAGTGGGGGTTGAGTTTGCTACGAGTTGAAGGAAGTTATTATTGTTCCTGAGGCAGTTAAGGATGATTAAAAGAAGATAGATTGATTAGCCATGGTTGAAATGGCACATTTACAGCAGTGATAAGTTTCGTCAGTGTAATTAATTCATGCATGTGGTTTGGGCCGGTATGTGCGGGGCTTGTCGGCCATCGTAATATATTTCATGTGGGAGCATTCAAGTGTTATGGCCTGTCAGGTGTAGGAGGATCCTGGAAGGGTTATAGTGGTTCTGACCACTACTTAAGGATTTGCATGTATTGTGATTGTGGGAATTTACTCATGTGTTGTGATGGTACTCTTGAATTGAGTTAAGTAAAAGGTTTCTATATGATGAAGTGTTCACCCTACTGGTGGTTCAGAAGTTATATTGGAATTCTTGCGCTATCTCATATTGGCATGTTAGGTGCGGTAAGCAGTATGTAACTAGGAGTAAGAATCGAGATTGCGGTTCAGTGTTATCAAGGATGTCGTGAGCTCAGATGGATAAGAAAAAGTGGTTTGAAAATTCAGGGTAAGCTGGTTTTATCTTCAGTATCACCTGAGATCGATATTCAGTGAAAGCGGCTTTGTACCCTAGTCATGGGTTCTTGACGTGTTTTGTAGTGTTAGTATGGTCGGAGATGCGGGTGTGCAGACTTGTTACCTAGTGTGGAAGGTCGCGGGAGCGTAACCACGAGAAGATTGTACAAGTGTAGTCACTTAATGGATTGGAGATTTGGACTAAGTGTGAAGAAGTACAGTATTGCTCATTTGAGGGTTTATGCCTGGAAGGCGGTCAGTTCATTTGGTTGTGGATTGTGGGGTGTTTGTCCCGGCTATGATGGTTGTTCTTGCGTATTATGAGAGGAAGTGGTTTAATATGGACCTAGGTAAAGCAATTAGCTTAGTTTGGTGCGAGCAAGGTAGATTCAATGTTTGTGGATGGATTTAAATATGATTATGGGCTCTGTATGAGCCAGGCATGTTCATTTCAGTAGAGCGCTTTTCATAGGAGGGTATTAGAACAGCAGATGTTGTTCCGTCTTTGTCAAATTCATGTGATAATATGACTATGCCGTGTGTGTTGTGAAACGGCTTGATAATTTCTTATGTGTTCAGATCTCCGCGTAGTGATGATGTTATATGAGCAGGACATCTCTTGAGATCCAGAGTATATATATATATATATATATATATATATATATATATATATATATTGCACCTCGGTTGTGCTTGAGTTTTGTAGCATATGGCTTTATCAGTCTCCCTAGGATGGTATTGTGCACTTAGCGTGCTTGTGACCGATGTTCGATATTTTGTGGCAATGAGCAATTTAGATCGGTGTGTATCTTTTTATGTAGATTTTATGATGGGATCGGGTGGCACGCTGCCACGGGTATTTTATTTGGATCGGGTTGCACGCCGCAACAGTGTGATGATGAGTAAGGTTCCTACCATTATTTTTCTTGTGTTTTACTTCTATTTTCTCAGAAGACTTCAAATAAGTTGCGTGAGTCGAGTAGTCTATTCCTGAGCCATTTCTTTATGTATCATGTTCGAGTTATGGCCTATTAAAATGTTGGGGGTTCATCTGAGACTGTTGGTCATGTTTGGGGAGATTTGTTGTCTGAGCAGTTCATACTGGGTGAGAGGAGATTATTGGATCAGCGATCGGTGCGATAAGATTATGTGAAATACATTGAAGAACAATGACCAACAGTTGGTTCATAATGAGGTGATGATTCTATTCAAGATGAGATATTCAATGAATTGTTAACTCTGCAGTTGGTTATGAATTTCTACCCGTCTCCTCCGTTGTGGTGGTATCGGCAGCATTATAGCAAGATGTATATATATTTCATAAGGTGCCTTGGGAGCATCAGATTCGTGGAATTTTGGCTATTAAGGTTCAGGGAGTGTCATTGTGGTCAGATGATGAATTATGCAGTGCGTGGTGCTAATTCAGCAAAGGTATATAGTCATGTTCTGGTATATCGTATGGTAGTTGATACGGTGTTTATATATTGGAACTAGGCCTGGCAGAGAAATTTCAGGTGTTGGAAATGGATTTTGAGCTTATTATATGGATAAAAGAAGAAATTTTCAGATTTGATCAACCTAATGTACTCAACTGGGTTGTGGTAGCATGGGTAGGTGCTCGAGGTGTTAAACAGTGATTTCAGATAACTCCAGAGCAGTTCTTGGCACGTTCGAGGATGAACGTCTGTTTAAGTGGGGGAGAATGTAACGACCCGACCAGTCGTTTTGAGCTCTAGCACGTCATTCAGCAGTTTGAGGTCATGAGCAGCTCTATTTCAGGTATTATGACTTGTAGTTGTGGTCGGAATTGAAGTTCGGGAAGTTTAGAGTTAATTTGGAAAGAAAATTCTCATTTCGGAAGCCTTAAGTTGGAGAAATTGACTAAGATTGGAATTTTGAGTAAATGACCTCTTAATCGGGATTTGAAGATTCCAGCAGGTTCGTATGATAATTTCGGACTAGGGCATATGTCCGGATCGGGCTTTGGATAACCCGGGAGCGTTTCGACGCATATTATGGAAGATAGCATTTCAGAAGAATTTCATAAGTTTGACTTGAAGCGCATTTCAGTGATATTGATGTCTGTTTAGGATTCTGAGCCTGAGAATAGATTAGTATGGTGATTCTGTAGTTGTGAGCATGATCGGGAGTGAATTCGGATGTCCATAGGTTATTTTGAAGTCATTTGGCTAATGATAGAAATTTGAAGGTTTTTGAGAAATCCGACCGGCAGTGGAAATTTTGATATCGGGGTCGGAATGCAATTCCGGAAGTTGGAATAGGTCCGTAATGTCATTTATGACTTTCTTGCAAATTTGGTGTCATTCCGAGTAGTATAGGTCAGTTTGGCACATTGAAAGCGAATTCTAGAACTTTAAGTTCAAATTTTAATTCACTTTGGTTTTGAGGTCGAATTCTTAATTTCGTTGTCATTTTTCACGTTCCGAAAATTCGAGTGAATCTGTATCATGAATACAGACTTACCAGTGCTTTTGGACGGGGTCCCAATGTCACGCCCCGAAATCCCTCCATCGAGCCGTGATGGCGTCTATCGTTGAACCCGCTAGACAAGCCAACGTATATAAATAAACTAGCAAATTAACACCAATGTAATAGGATAAACTAAACGATTCACTATTTAACAGTGTAATTTAAATGTGGTTTCAAGCTAAATAAGGATAACATAATACAACAACACGTAAGTTTCCCAAAACCTGGAGTCACAAACTCACGAACTGTCTAAGAGTGCTAAATTTAAGTCTGAAAGGAAATACATGTCTGCCTTTGAAACTAAAGGAAAACAAGACAGAATCGAAGACAAAGGGATGGAGGAGACGCCAAGGCCCGCGAATTCCAGCGAGTCTACCTTGAAGCCTCTATGATGAGCTGGAAGACACTCCCACTAATGATGTCCTCCGGGTCTGGCCGTGTAATCAGCACAACACAAAAGGAGTGCAGGTGTAGCATCAGTACAACAGACCCCATGTACTGAGTAAGTGCCTAGCCTAACCTCGGCGAAGTAGTGATGAGGCTAGAACCAGACTACCAAATAAACCTGTGCAGTTCAAATAAGTAGATATACATATACACAACAGATAAGAAACATAGGGAGGAAATAATGAATAAAGGAAGGGGGACATGTTGTGGGGAGATAACAGTTTCATATAAGTAAATCTCAATAAGGAAAAGAAACAACCAGCTAGCATATCAATAAGGGCAAGAAATCACAAACTTGCATGGCATCACCCTTCGTGCTTGTATTCTCGTCCTCACTATGCAATGTATAATGTAATCAATGTGAATCATGGCACGGCATCACCCTTCGTGCTTGTATTCTCGTCCTCACTATGCAATGTATAATGTAATCAATGTGAATCATGGCACGGCATCACCCTTCGTGCTTTTAATATCTTTCCTCACTGTATATTGTATAATCAATGAATAGGTACGGAATGGTACATCTTACGGCACGACATCACCCTTCGTGCTTTACACTCTTTCCTCACAATGTCAAACAATGCACGACATTACCCTTCGTGCTTTAACACTCTTCCTCACCCAAACAGCAATCACAAACAAGGGTAGGGAAGTAAACAGAATAGAAATAGAAATACCGGCAAGGGAAGAACAACAGAATCTCAACATCTCAGCAAGGGAGACAATATCAATTAATGCACGGCATCACCCTTAGTGCTTTACTCTCATTCTCACCAAGACAAGTGCACGTCATCATCCTTCGTGCTTTACTCTCATTCTCACTAAGACAAGTACACGCCATCACCCTTCGTTCTTTAACACTTTTCCTCACCCAAACAACAATCACAAACAAGGGCAAGGGAGTAAACAGAACAGAAATTTGAATCCTGGCAAGGGAACAATAATTCAACAATTAAATCCCGGCAAGGGAACACCAAGTAATCTCAACATCCCAACAAGGGAGACAATATCAAAAGCAACAATGACCCCGCAAGGGTATATTTTAGTAATTCTCCCTCTTTCTTTCACTTTCATTTCCGTGATTTATTCTATCACTTGAGCCAATGCTCCGAAGGATGTAACATCTCATATTTCCTCATTATTGAATTCACAAATTGAGCCAATGCTCCAAAGAATGTAATATCTCATATTTCCTCATTATTCAATTCACAAGTTGAGCCAATGCTCCAAAGAATGTAATATCTCATATTTCCTCATTATTCAATTCACAAGTTGAGCCAATGCTCCAACAGAGTTTACAGGATACAATTCCCTCCACATATTCTTCACAACATACAGAAATTATCAATTAAACATGGAAATTACCACAACACCGGAATATTCACAATATAAGGACTCACGGTCATGGTAGACGCCAATGTATAGATACTCGTCACCATGCCTATACATCGTACTCTACAATTACCAAGCAGCAAACAAGACTCAACTCATATTCCCTCAAACTAAGGTTAGACGGAACACTTACCTTGGGTCCGAAGTATAGCAATCAACCTCCTAACACCGTTTTTCCTTTAGAATTTGACTCCGGAATGGTATTATCTAGGCATAATCAACTCAAGTATATCAATAAGGATTAAAATATTCAATTACATGGCCTAATTATCCATTTACTAGCATACTTTCAAATTTATCAAATTTCGACCCCGGACCCGCTTGCTTGGATTCTCGAAACTTTCGAAGGAAACACTCACCCAAGGCCTAAGGATCATAAATATACGATTTTTACTTGATTTCGTGGCCAATTCACAGAAAATTCTAAGGTGATTACAAGTTCTAGGTTACTAACCAATTTCTTGAATTTTTACACTAATTTATGTAGTTAATTAGGCTAAGATACATCCATGACACAAATTTATTGGTTGAAATTACTTACATTGCAAGACCAAGCCTAAAGCTCGTAAAAATGGTGGAAATCGCCTAAGGAAGGAGGTGAGAAATGAGGAAAATGGGTTTAAAGCCCGCACTTAAACTCACTGCCTGAACAGTGATCACACCTGCGATGGCTGGGACCGCACCTGCGGTCTCGCATTTGCGAGAAAAACCTTGCACCTGCGGAATTGGGCTGGGGGTCTGGGATCACAGCTGCGAAAGGGGAGACTGCACCTGCGGTCTAGCTCCTGCAGAAATGCGACGCACCTGCGATGGCTGACCAGGCAACTGGTGATCGCACATGCGATGCCTGGGACCGCACTTGCAGTCTCGCACCTGCGATGTTGGGCAACCGCACCTGCGGTCACACCAGAGCAGGTGCACCAGTAACTGAGTTTGCTGGTTTTTAGCCCCGCTAGGTGCCTAGAAGGCACCTGGGCCCACCCGAGCCCTAATCCAAATATACCAACGAGTCCCAAATCATAATACAGACTCGCTCAAGCCTTCGGGACACTCAAAAGAACGCTAAAACTCGAAATCACACCCCCAAATCTCAAGAACCAAACTTAGGAATTTTAAGTTTTCTAACTTCGCTAACAACGTGCCGAACTGACTTATACATCTCGGAACGACACCAAATTTCACAATTACTCACACAACATCCTACGAACTTGCTCATGCGATCAAATCGCTAACACAACATCATACACATAGAATTAAACCTCAATATCTATTAATTCTATCAAATTTCATAAAACATCAAAGAGGAGATTTCACTTGGGGCAATTTTGGGAGCTTTCAAAGAGGAGATTTCACCTAGAAACTGAGAGGTTAGTGATTCCTACAATAATTTAAGTTGAATACTTGGATATTTAGGTAGATTAACACACTAATTAGTGGAAAATCATGGGTTAGAGTGAAAACCCTAGGTTTTATATAAATTGGGAGAATTACCAAGGAACTTGCCATGTAATCACACCAAAACTATATATTAATGATCCTTAGGCTATAGGTAATTGATTCCCTCAAAAATTTCCGGAATCCGAGCATGTGGGCCCGGGGGTGCATTTTAGGATTTTTCAAAGTAAGGTGAAATGGCTAAGTAAACAGGAGAATTCCATGCTTTTGAGTATAATTTGATATATTTACGTAACATTTAATTAATTTCAAGTCCTTGGGAGGCGAGTTTGGAGTTTCGG
The DNA here is from genome assembly GCA_005239505.1 of Nicotiana paniculata. NCBI lineage: Eukaryota > Viridiplantae > Streptophyta > Magnoliopsida > Solanales > Solanaceae > Nicotiana > Nicotiana paniculata. The sequence continues at coordinate 4,612 of ML357342.1, read as the reverse complement.
GCGCGTTCTTGGTCCGCAAAGTACATTTGACACGAGGTGAGTCTCCATTCTAAATTTGTGAGGGGGAATTATCCCCCTAGGCCAACTAATTAAGTATGTGCTACTATCTGCGGGGGCTACGTACGAGGTGACAGGAGTCCATGCGTAGCTACTTTTATGCCATGTCTGGGTAGTCTAGGACCCACTAGCATGCATTACGTGTTGTATATGTGATCCTGCCAATAATTATAGACTGATACTGCTATTGAATTTGTAACCTATTTCCTACGAAGGCTAGAGTGTACCTCCTTAATCATTTAGAAAGAGAATTGACTCCTCCGTGGATAATGGTATTCCGGATAAGCTTATATTATTGAATATTATTAAACTTGGCAAATAAATTTCGAGAAAAGATTTAAATACTATTTTTTGACTTTTAAAAGAGAATTTGTCATTTACTTGAGTATTTGTTTCCCGGTGTAGTCGGGGTGGACTGTTGATTGTGCGTGACTGTGTGTGACTGCTTCGCAATTTACATTCCGCGAGCGGAGTGCTATTTCCCCCTCTCTCATCGGAGCGGGCCATACGCCACGGCGGATTGAAAGATGCACTTATGGTTTGGGCCGTTCGACCCTCGGCAGTGCATTGGTATGATTATTTTATGGAAAAGATAAACTTATGGTTCGGGTTGTTCAACCCTCGGCGGTGCATAGATATGAATATTTTATGGCAAAGGTACACTTATGATTCGGGCCGTTCGACCCTCGACAGTGCACAGAGATGATTATTGTGATGTCTCAGGCTGGTTGTCCTTATCTAGTATGTGCATGCTAAATTGTTAAATATTTTTCATGAATTTTGAAGTGACAAGATATTTGGGGGGAAATAAAGAAGTAATTGTTATTTAAGGTATTTGGGGGGAAAATGAGGAAGTAGTAACTGTTTATTTACTTTCAGTATTTATTTGAATTACAGTTATCCGTAATGCTTACTGTTTTATCATCCTCGTATGCCTATTACTTATATCATAGTCTATTAAATTAAGTTGTTGGACCTTAGTGAGCGACTAATTCGACCTCTCGTCACTACCTCTCTGAGGTTAGGCGTGCGACTTACTGAGTACACGTTGTTTTCTTACTCATCCTACACTTGATGTGCATTTTTATTGCACAGGTACTTTCATAGTGACATGGCTAGCTTGAAGACATAGGCGAGCTACATCATCCAGAGGCGATCCGCAGCTGACAGAGTCTCCCTTGTATATTATTATTTTATTTTAATTTCCTTGTCCAATTGTATTTCAGACAGGCTTTGTACAAATTGTAAAATTCTAAGAATTTGCTCATGCACTTATGACACCGGGTTTTGGGATGCGTTTGGGATTTAATTAATAAATAGAATGGTTTACCTGTCATATTTATTTGATGAATTTTTATTTGCTATTATAACTTGTAATTTAAAGGTGACGATTTTGAAAAAGATGTTAAAACAGGAATTTATTTCAACTAATTAATGAGGGCTTGCCTGACGGGAGTGTCCGGCGCCATCATGACCTTAATAGATTTTGGGTCGTGACATATAAAGTGCATAAATCATGCAATTATAGATGTGTATATATAATAGGGATTTTTGAGTTGGAAGCCCACGTTTGGGAGCACGATCAGTCGTGGGATAAAATCTCATTGGTTTCATTATAACGACCCGACCGGTCATTTTACGTTATCAGGCCCCGTTCCCCAAAATGAAACTTCCCATAGCGGGATTATTATGACTTATGACTTGTGGGGACTGGTGGTTCGGGATTCAGAAGTGTTTAGAGTGCTATAGGAATACTTGGTTCCCCAAGGTTGGCCTTTAAGGCCAAGTTTGACTTCGGTCAACTTTTTTAGTAAACGACCTCGGAATTGAGTTTCGACGTTTCTGGTATCGTCGTATAATGATTTCGGACTTGGGCGTATGTTCGGAATTAGTTTTGGATGAACCGGGAGCGTTTCGGTGCCCAATATTGAAATAAGAGTTCCTTAGGTTCCTATTGTGGTTTGGGACGTGTTTTTGAGTTATCGAGGTCCGAACGAAATTCTGAGACCGATAATAGTTCTGTTATGTCATTTATGACCTGCCTGCAAATTTGGTGTCATTCCGAGTAGTATAGGTCGGTTCGGCGCATTGTTAGTGAAGTCAAGAAAACTTAAAGTTCCTAAGTTTGGTTCTAGGGGTTTTGAGGTGTGATTTTGAGTTTTAGCGTTGTTTTGGGTGTTCCGAAGGCTCGAGCGAGTCTGTATTATGATTTGGGACTTGTTGGTAAATTTGGACGAGGGCCCGGGTGAGCCCAGGTGCCTCCCGGACACCACACGAGGCCAAAAACCAACTGACATAGCTGTTGGTGTGACCGCAGGTGCGGTTGCCCAGTCGCAGGTGCGAGAGCGCTCCTGCGCTCCTAGCCTCGCAGGCGCTGCCCCCAGCGGGCAGCCCATCTCTCGCAGGTGCGGACAAAGTTCCGTAGGAGCATAGCCGCAAGTGCGGTCTCCTCTCCGCAGGTGTGAGCCCATGCCTCCTCGTCCTTTTCCGCAGGTGCGAGCCTTTGCTCGCAGGTGCGAGACTGTAGGTGCGGTCCTCGAGCCGCAGGTGCAGAAGCACTCTCAGGCAGTGTGTTTCTTTAAAATTCGGGATTCTTCATTTTTCTTCATTTTCTTCCTCCATTAGAACACTTGAGAGCTTGGAAATAAGGCTCCACGACCCAACCACTGAAAGGTAAGTAAATTTTATCCTAAAGTTGGTTAATGCATGCATTCTTAGTAGGATTTAACTACTTAATTAGTGGAAAATTTAGGAATTTGGGTAGTAACCTAGGGCCTTCGAGAATTTATAAAATTACCCGTGAATTGGCTATGAAATCGTACAAAAATCGTATATTAATGATCCTTAGGCTATGCGTGAGTGTTTCCTCCAAGAATTTTTGGAATCCGAGCATGGGCCTGGGATTGAATTTTGGGATTTCTTCAATAATGGAGAATTTGACTAAATAATAGGAGAATTCCATGCTTTGAATATAAATTGATATATTTGTATAACATTTGTCTAGTTTCAAGTTCGTAGGTGTTGAGTTCGGAGTTTCGGGCGCATTCTTCACCCAGGGAGTAGGTGCGACGCGAGGTGAATCTCCTTTCTAACCTTGTAAGGGGGAACTGTCCCCCTAGGTTATTTAAATGCTATGTGTGATAATTGTGGGGGCTACGTACGTACAAAGTGACGAGAGTTTGTACGTAACGACTATTACTATTATGTCCGGGTAGTTAGGCCCACATCATACCTTGTGTTTTACTTGATATGAACTATATGCTTAATAAATTAAATGTTACATGCGGCTTACTTCCCCTGAGGTCATGGAATTTGAGAAAACTTGTAAGGAATTGTTCACTGAAAAGTAATTTAAAAAGGAATAATGTGTGTGCATGTGACAGCTTCGCAATTTACATTCTGCGAGCGGAGTGTGATTCCCCCTACTCTTATGGGAACGGGCTGCATGCCACAGCGGATTGGGAGATGCACTTTTGGTTCGGGCCGTTCGATCCTCGGCAGTGCATAGAGAGGATTACTTTATGGCAGAGATGACTTTTGGTTCGGGTCGTTCGATCCTCGGCAGTGCATAGAGAGGATTACTTTATGGCAGAGATGACTTTTGGTTCGGGTCGTTCGATCCTCGGCAGTGCATAGGTGTGAGTACTTTATGGAAAAGTGCACTTATGGTTCGGGTCGTTCGACCCTCGGCAGTGCACAGACATGACTATCTTATGACTCTGACCGGTTGTCCTTACCCTGCATGCGCATGCGTTATTTGTTACTAAATTCATGAGCATTGATTTGACAGATATTTGGGGGAAGGTGAAGTAGTAATTGTTTTATTCATTCTCAGTACTTCCTTGGATTTCAGTGCCTTATATATATTGTTGCTTCACTGCCTTTACATGCCTACCATTTCCATCATATTCTGTTAAATTATTTTGTTGGACCTTAGTGAGTGTCCAGTCGACCTCTCGTCACTACCTCTTCGAGGTTAGGCGGGATACTCACTGGGTACATATATATTTATGTACTCATGCTACGCTTCTGTACTTAATTGTACAGGTTCTGAGGCTGGTGCATCTGGTTGTCGGACCGGAGCTTGATTTTGATTATAGATAGACCTGACTTCATAGTGAGTTGATTTCTCCTGGTGATCTCCCGCAGCACCATGGGGTTTCTTTTGCTTATTTCCCTTTTATTTCCTTCCGACAGTGGGACTGTATATTATATCTTTTGTATATTCTGTTAGTATGCCCGTAGGACTTGTGACACTAGTTCCTGGCACACACGTGATAGTTATTATGGATTTCGGGTTTGTATATATATTGGCCCACGCCTCTTCATGACTGCTTTTGATTACAAACTGGCTAATTATCCTTGTCGATTCATGTTTTAAGTTTTAAAAACTGAGCATATGTTAAAATGTTTAATCTAATAAGAAAGAACCCTTAGTAAATTGAGACTTGGCTTGCCTGACCCCACTGTTGGGCGCCATCACGACCTAAGTTAGGTGTCACGCCCCAAACTAGGGGAGGCATGACTGGCACTCGATACTGTATTCTATCGAGTT